>CAMOHE010045811.1:0-38798 GCA_946598075.1 Artocarpus hirsutus | reverse complement strand
TCTATATTTTGACACAGTCTAATATTATCTTTAACAGGATGATGGAATAGATTGTCGTTGGATATAAAGTGAATCATGTGAGGAATGTGAGTGATTAAGAAGGAATTTGTCCCTCATTTATCATGAGAAAGATATCTATGGGCCCCTCGATAAGTTAGACTGAATTAAAATGTATGGCCATACTGAAATGAATTGATAAGGGTTATCAATATTAGTCTACTTAAGATCAAGAAATAATATGATTAAATAGTATAAGGATGAAATAAACCATGCCTTATGTTTAATCAAGGTATCTAGTGACAAAAAGGACTTTAATACTTATTGTGAATTAGGTTATGTCGGATTATTGACATTCGCATAACTTGGGTAATCATAATGTCTTGCTAGAGGCCACTTATGATTTCTGGGCCAGAAATAGAATTTCAAGCCCACTACCAACATTATGTGAACCTACAGGGTCGCACACTTGGAACAGACTAAGAACAAATTTTGGGTTAACTGTGTCTAAGTTCGATGAACCTGATAATGTCCAGATCCGATGTACTAGATATGTCTAGGTTTATTGAATCTGACATTATCTAGATTATCTGAATCATATTCAAATTACTGACATTATCTAGATTTTCTGAATCAGATTTGAATTACAGACATTATCTAGATTATCTGAGTCATATTCGAATTACAGTTTACCCTATTTATAATCTGACTCTATCTCGAAGTCAACAGATATATATATATCTGCTTTAGGGTTTTTAGCCGAATTAAGAAAAAGAAGGTGTTCTATTATTCTAAAAGGGCAAAAAACATTAAAACCCTAAAAAATTAGAGAGTCTTTTAACGGAAAAAGGAGGGTGCTAGCACACCAATTCGTTTTTGAGAGAGTCTGTTCGTGTGGATACCTGCAGAGGACGTTGCTCTAAGTGACAACGTCTGAATCCGATTTTGATTACTAAAAGCTCGAGTTGGGGTGTCACCGGAGTGAACCCACTCTCTCCCTTCCAGAATCTTGCCTTTTTGTCATCCTGGTAAGATTCCATAACTTTCTTATCAATCTAATCGAATTGCATGGATCCTGCGAGGGTTTTAAGGGAATTAATTTTTATTTTCCGCTGCGTATTTGAATCACAAAATCCAACAAAACCCAACATATGTATCACTTAATTAAGTGTTGCATACCCTATGTTTATGTTTATGATGTCCCGAAGGTTGGACTTGTCATGTTTGGTTTGGGATTAGCTACCCCTCTCCTCTCATGATGGCGCGCCTATGATGATGATGTTTATGGTGCAACACTTGGGTCCCAAAGATAAAATGAACGAAGTTTTTATATAGATAATGATGATGAAAGATATGTTCTATATAAAACTGTGCCAAGTGCACTATTATGTTAACGATGATTATGATTATGATGTTTCACAAAGATGTTCATAAAATGTTTTATGTTGTGAGATAGGAAAGTGTACTTATTAAGCTTTTGCTTAGTTAGTTTATAATCATGTTGCAGATAAAGGTAAGAGGACCATGGAATAGGTGGAGGGTGAGGACGGACGTGTGAGCTATGAATGATGGATCGGAAACGGAAAAACGCCAAGAAAGAATAATTTTTTTCTATGTTTTTATTTCTTTGAATGCTTAAATTTTTGTACTATTAAGTAAAAAGACTTGTTTTACATTTATTTTGATTTTTCAAAAGTTCAGTCTACCAAATTGTTTAAAACAGATTTTAAAGTTTGTTTTGAAATTTTGTTTGAATTATAGTTTTGTTAATTTGGCATTGATAAACCATAAAAAAAAAAAGATTTGAAATATTTGGAATATTTAAAAAAAAAAATTTGTATGCGTGGATCTTGGGATATGTTTATCAAATTGTGTCTAAATTTAAATAGTCTATTTTATCAATAATGATAACAAGGATGAAAGTAATGATTATTGTGACGTCCATAAGGAGGCGTTACACTAAACCTTTAAGAATTGGGTATATGATGGACAGATTATGTAGAAGACATAATTTTTAAGGTGACGGTCTAAATTGTAAGATTCACAATCGACGGAATAAAGTTGGGTTTTTTATTCATGTAAAGATTGTTATGTTGTCTATATCTCTATTGGGAGATAGTCTGTCTTGGCCATTAGAGGTGGACTCCATGAATAGAAACATTGGCACATTGTCATAGGTGACCAAGTGTTGGGACATATCAGCATACAAAGCTTAGTAAGATCTAGTTAATTTACGCATATAGCATGTCAAATTTGTGTTTTAAAAAATACTTTGATATAAAAATTTTGAAATTCCACTGCATACTATTTTTCCAACAATTGGTATCAGAGCCATGGTTTTTACATAAATTTATGAGTTTATGATCATGCTATATGTGTAAATTATGTGATTTGGATCTCTCCTTTGCTTGAATTTAATTTTATAGAGAGTTAGCACTCTAGGGTTTTATATATTTTATATGTTGTAAGGGATTATATGGTGAATGTTTTTTAATTAATTAATTTATACCGGTTATGGTTCCTTAGAGGTTAGAATGTTTATCTAGGTTTTTCATGTAATTAGATGGCGGACTATCATCTCCATCTAGGAATTATTATTTAATTTTAAATTTATAAGAATTTTGTAATTAAATAATTGTTCGGACAAGACGGATCTAAAAGGTGGATTTAGAAGATGGATGATGGCGTTCCCAAGTATTTCGTGAGTCTCAAATTTTATGTTTTTGGGTTGTTGAAAATAAAATTGATGAATTGCATTCAAAATTGTATTTTTTGAAAAAGGGTGATTTCTGCTCGGTCGGCATGCCAAACCCTCCAGTTCGGTAGGCCGATGGTCACAGATCACCAAGCGAGACATGAGGTTTAGTAGGCCATCAGCGGGGTAGAAATCAAGTGGCTCTAGCGGCAGGCCAAACTTCTGGTTCGACAGGCCGATCTGTCATGTATCGGTAGGTCGATCTGTAAAGATCGACAGTCGATGAGTCATGACTAGCAGGCCGATTACACAGACCAGCTTACCGACAGAGAGTTGAAAATTTTTCCAAAAAAGGTGCAGTTTTTTGGTGTAGTTTTAATTTTATTTTTGGGATAATTCTGAGAAACATCAAATTTGGATATGACCAGAAATATGGAGTTTTGATCTATGCAGGATTGAACACTTAAAGATGGGCATTACATGAAGAAGAATACAACTTGAGGATTCAAGAATCAAGAATCGATAATATGTTTCGATTATTCTCTTGTAATCTTTGTTTTCTATTCTCTAGGGTGGAACCACAATATTATGGTTATTTATTATTATTTTGCTTGTAGTTTTACTTAATTGCTTTGCTTGTCTATATTATAATATGATTTGCCATGTATATTGATAACATGTCATATAGAATAGGGAGTGCCACTCATATTAAATTGTTCATGCATTTTTTTAGAATAAAACCTAGATTTCAAAAGATTGAGTGGGAGAAGGTTTTCGAAGAGAGGACTTAAGGCCTCTATCGTTGGTCCATAGGAAGAACATAGTGGTCCCGACCCCTAGGAAGGGATTTCTATCATATACCAAATTGGATCTCTAAGAGATAAGGTATTTTAACGTGATTTATGATTGCACACTCCTAGTTGGTGATTATAAATCATGGATAAAATATTGAAACAATGGTTATACACTCATGTTAATTTTACTATTAACCTCCCTTAGGAGCTCTGTTAACAAAATTAATAGCCAAAGAAATGATTATTAATATATGCTAGATCATACGGGTCCTGGATGGCATATATTAATCAAGAGGGGATCCATGTTCTTGATTGAATTTAGGATGACTCCTTTAGGAGCTTGTTGAATTCTGAGTTGGGAATTATCATTGTAAGGTTGTGATATTTTCAAGGTTTTGACACACAAACACATTTGTATGTTTTTACATGATTGTGCTTTCTTACTAAATTATTATGATGTGTTTGCTTATGGTTAGTATATGATTCTTTATTTTAGATTAAAAATGTCTAAAAATGCTTTATCTTTGATACTTGAGAAAAACCAATTAATCAAAGAGAATTATAATAATTGGAAACGAAACTTGGATATCGTCCTCTCTTTTGAGAAACTAAAATTTATGCTGACAACCTCTTGTCCTCCCGAGCCTACGGGAGATTCCACCAATGAGCAATTCCAAGCATATGATCGCTGGAATGATGCTAATGATCAGGCCTGCTGCTATGTTATGGCCAGCATGAACAACGTGTTGTAGGCTCAACATGAAGATTACGAGACTACGAAGTAGATCTTGGATAATCTTGAAGACATGTTTGAAGGCCAGGCCCTAACAAAACGACAAGGGGCGCTTCAAAAACTCTTGAACTATAAACAGAGACCAGGGACATCTATAAAGGAGCACATGATGTTGGTCATGGGTTACCTCGTTGAGGCACAAACCAATGGAGCCTACATCGATGCTAAAACTCAGATGACTATGGTCGTTGAGACTCTGTCAAAGGAATTTATTCCATTTAGAGCTAATTTTAATTTGAGCAATAGGCAGGATATGACCTTAACAGAATTAATGAAATAGTTATAGGAGTTTGAACTGCTGATCAGGGAGTCTCCTGTGGGTGGTGAGGCCAACTTGGTAGCTGCTTCTAGTTCCAATCCAAATTCTAGGAATGGAAAGAAACAATGGGCCAAGAACAAAAAGTCTTCTATTCCTGCTAATAACAAGAGCACGAAGAAGAAGAAGAAAAACCCAAAGAAGCTTAAGTGCTTCTTCTGTAGGAAGGTCGGGCACACAAAGAAGCATTACAAAGACTTCCTTTCCAACGGAGGTAGGTGTGATCTTTTGTATTTAGAAACTTGTTTAGTTGAGAAATCTAATGACATTTGGGTCATAGATTCTGGTGCAACTAATCATGTTTGTGTTTCTCTATAGGGGTTCAAAGAAACAAGAAGTCTACTTTATGAAGACTTCACGCTTCGGATGGGCAATGGATCCTTGGTCTTAACGGAAGTAGTAGGAGACGTCCATCTTTACTTTGATAATTATTGGAATTTCATTTTACGAGATTGTTTTTATGTTCCTAAATTTAAAAGGAATTTAATTTATGTAGCTTGTTTATTTAAATACTTCTATTTGGTTTCTTTTAATAATAAAGTGGTAATTTATAAAAATAAATCTTTTATCTATTCCAGATGGATGCAAAATAATCTATATTTTATCAAACCTAAGATGGACTTATTACTTAATGTTGAGATAAATGATAATAAATCTAAAAGACTTAAAACTTCTCACTCTAATAAGACTTATCTTTGGCATTTGTGCCTTGGTCATATTAACCTGAATAGGATTCAAATGTTGGTAGGAGATGGACCTTTAAGTCACTTAAAGGTAAAATCTATAACTCAACGTGAATATTGTTTAGAGGGTAAAATGACCACAAGACCATTCGAGTCTAAGGGCAATAGGGCCGAAGGGGTTCTAGAACTTGTGCATAGTGATGTTTGCAGACCGATGAACATCCGGGCATGAGGAGGGTATGAGTACTTTATCACTTTTATTGATGATTACTCAAGGTATGGGTATGTGTACCTGATGCACCATTAAAGCGAAACTTTTGACAAGTTCAAGGAGTTTTAGGCTAAAGTGGAAAAGCAATTGGGTAGACCTATAAAACTACTTGAATTTGGTCGAGGTGGAGAATACCTTTCTGATGAGTTTCTGGGACATTTATTAGAGAATAGGATTTTATCACATTTGACCACGCTGGGCACTCCATAGTAGAATGGCATAGCAGAGAAAAAGAATAGGACTTTATTAGACATGGTAAGGTCCATAATGAGTTATTCATCATTGCCTTTGTCTTTTTAGGGATATGCACTACAAACCGCATGTTATTTTTTGAACAATGTGCCTTCAAAATCGGTCCCTAAAACTCCTCATGAGTTGTGGACGGATAGGAAGACATCCTTAAGCCATATTTGCATATGGGGATGTCTGGCTCATGTCTTGTTTAAGGATGCGAATAAGTTGGAAGCACTTTTAGAAGTTTGCATATTTGTAGGATATCCAAAAGGGACTAAAGGGGGTTATTTCTATAACCCAAAGAAAAATAAAGTTGTGGTTTCAACTAATGCAACTTTCCTTGAGGATAGTTAAATGGATGACTTTAAACCTCAAAGCAAAGTGGTGCTTGAGGAGTTAAGGAGTGATCCAATCACTTCAGAAGTTTCGAATGAAACCGTTCCAATAAGTGTAGAGAAACCAAAAGAACCCAAACAACAACCCAAGGTGCTTCGGTGTTGCGGGAGGATCGAACGTGAACCCGAGAGGTACATGTTCAATGAGGAGGCCTTCTTGGCTGAACCAGATCAACATAACAGGGATCCTTACACTTACGTAGAGGCTATGGAGGATGGTGATTTGAAACTCTGGACAGAGGCCATGAATACAGAGATGAAGTCTATGGAGAGTAATTAGGTCTGGGAGCTTATGGATCTTCCCGAAAGTGTAAAACCCATTGGGTGTAAGTGGATTTACAAGAGAAAAAGAGGAGTGGATGGAAAGGTCGAAACCTTTAAGGCTAGACTAGTAGCTAAAGGTTATATGCAAAAGTAAGGAATCGATAACGAGGAAACCTTTTCGCCTATGGCCATGCTTAAGTCCATTTGAATTCTCTTGTTCATAGCTGTCGCTCTTGACTACGAGATTTGACAGATGGATGTCAAGATGGCTTTTCTAAATAGCTATCTTGATGAGTCCATTTATATGGAACAACTAGATGGGTTCAATGTCAAGGGTCAAGAGGATAAGGTTTGTAATCTGCTAAAGTTAATTTATGGACTTAAGTAGGCTTCCCATTCTTGGAACATAAGATTTGATCAAGTGATCAAGACTTATGGGTTCTCACAACATATGAATAAGCCATGTGTTTACAAACACATTAAGGATAGGAAGGTAGTTTTTCTACTGCTTTATGTAGATGACAGTCTGCTAATTGGCAATGACATTGGGGCATTGTCATCTGTCAAATTATGGTTGACCAAGTAGTTTGACATGAAAGACTTGGGTGAGGCTAATTTTGTTCTCATTATCCAGATCTTTTAGGATAGGAAGAACAAAATGATAGCTTTGTCATAGGCCGGCTATATAGATAAAATTCTCAGGAGGTTTGTAATGCAGGATACTAAGAAAGGTGGGCAACCATCTAGGTCTAGAATTACTCTTTCTAAGAAAGACTCCCTAAAGTCTGAGGAAGAAAGAGAATACATGAAGAAGGTGTCTTATGCTTCGGCAGCGGGTAGCCTCATGTATATCATGCTTTGCATGCGACCGAATATTTGTTATGTGGTTAGGATTATAAGTCGATTTCAGGTGGATCTAGGAACAAACCACTGGGTTACTGTAAAGCATATTTTCAAGTACTTGAGAAGGACTCAAGGGTATATGCTTATGTATTCAGGTGAGGACTTGATTCCTCTAGGATATATGACTTGGATTTTTAATCTTGTCTGGATTCGAGGAAATCGACTTCAGGTTTTGTGTTTACTTTGGGCGGCGGTGCCATCGATTGGAGAAGTGTGAAACAAGATTGCACTTCGGATTCATTGATGGAGGCCTAGTATGTGGCAGCTAGTGATGCTTCGAAAGAAGTAGTGTGGCTCCGTAAGTTCCATGGGGATCTTGAGGTAGTTCCTGGTATGGATAAGACGGTATCACTGTACTGTGATAACAATGCGGCAATAGCTAATGCTAAGGAACCAAGATTTCACAAGAAGAGTAAGCATATTGATCAAAAGTATCATGTGATGAAGGACTTCATCGAGGCCGGGCATGTCATGGTGTGCAAAACCACGTCAGAGGATAATTTAGCTGATCTATTCACGAAGAAACTTACTGGGAGAGTCTTTGAGAGGCATGTAGAAGCTATGGGGATGCGAGATTTATCATATTGTCTCACTTAGTGCAAGTGGGAGATTATTAGACTTGTATGCCCTAAGGAGTAAAAATGTAATATGTTTTTGGAGACATTTTTATTAATAAAAAATTCATTTATATCAAATTCTTGTCCTCTTTACGTTCATATTTGTTGAATGTATGATAAGCAAATAATAGTCTGAGACTGTTGGTCTAAACCTTTAAGAATTGGACATATGATGGATAGATTATGCGAAAGACACGATTCTTAAGGTGATGGTCTAAATCGTAAGATCTGCAATCGAGAGAATAAAGTTTGATGCTTTATTCATGTAAAGATTGTTATATTGTCCATATCCTTAGTGGGAGATAGTCTGTCTTGGCCATCAAAGGTGGACTCTGTGAATAGAAACATTTGGTATATTGTCATAGGTGACGATGTGTTAGATCGGGACATAAAGTGAATTAATTTGGATTAATAATTTTGTCTCGGTAAATCAATTCACTTTAGACAATTATTTGTATTGTATTTTAACCCTAAGATAAATAGTGGGCCCGTTGTCTTGTCATATGTTTTTTGATATACCAAAGGGTGACACCTATATTTTAATAATGATATGCATGCTGGTATGTTGGAGGCTTGACTCTTGATAGTGTAGACCTATTATTCATCGATATGGAATCCATGGCTCCTCTTTAGGAGTAGTGATATCCTCTTATATGCGTTATCTTGTAATTGAAAAACTAGAGCGCTCAACCATTTGGATACATAGGTGTAACTGAATGGTATACTGTCTTTGGATGGTAAGTTTTTCGATGGTCAGATAATGAAACATAAGATAAAAATAATCGAAAAGGTAAGACAGGACATGTCTTTAAGCCAATTATGGATAATCCTATAGAGATACGATACACTATGATATGTCATGGAGACTTATCTATATGGGCTTCATAATTTTATATAGTTCGATAGTGCAGCTTCAAGCTTTTAGTGGAGTAGCATTGGAGTTGATAATTATGAAATGTATATCTGGGATATTGGGCTTCATAATTATCGGGAGCTTAAATTATATAGGTCCATTAGATCCCCTTTGCTAGCTCACAAAATCTTGTAATGATATAACGTGTTTTTTCAATAATTGGTGACTTATGTCAAATTTATTAGATTGGTTGAAATTTGAAAGAATCAAATAATTCATGTCTGTTTATCGGTTGAATTAATTTTGTGACAAAATTAATTCAAGATAAACTTGTTGAATTGTTGGGATCGGATAATTCTTATCTGTTTATCAGTTGATTTATTTTTGAATAAATTAAATCAAGATAAACTTGTAGAATTATTAAGAATTCATTTATTTTCCTAGAGATTATCTAGATAAAGTTGTTTTAATTAGATAACTTTTATATTGGGTTATTTGAATTAAAACTGAAACTTTATCCTATAGAATCTTAGGTGAAAAATAAAAGATTTGCTAAGATTTTTTTGACAGTTTAGCATGCCGATCTTCAAGTTTGACTTGCTGATGGGGCAAGTTTGGCCTGCCTATTAGATCGATTGGCCTGCCTATGCGTGAAAAAAAGATCACGTGTTTTTATGCAGATTTCATAAGATATTGATCTAAATTTGATTCTGATTCGAATTTTTGAGACCTTATCTAATAAGGACTGACCCTAGACCCAACCTCTATAAATAGGGAGTGAGTCTCATAAGTAATTTAGATCAATTGAGAGATTAAGAGTAACATTCTGCTGGTGAGAATCTGAAACTCCCTGAGAGGTCTTGTTCACAAATTACGAATACTTGCTTTGGGTTCTCTCAATTGGTTGGAAGGAGAGTTACCTGGTGGAAGAGCTGTATGTGTGAGCCCACACTCACTTTGATCGTGGATAGAGAATAGCAAAGAACGCCAATTGGTTGAGGTCTTTTTAGAATGTTACTTCTCTTCACTGATTGCAAGAGCTTTTCGAAACACAAAGGTTAGTAAGATCTGGTTAATTTACGCATATAGCATGTCAAATTTGTGTTTTAGAAAATACTCTAATATAAAAGTTTTAAAATTTGGCTACGTACTATTTTTCCAACAAACCCGACATAGTGTACTGTGGGACGATATCGTTTTCGTCTAGGAATTTAGCAAACGGTCCTGGACATTGTTCACTTGAACCGTCATATCTACCATAGTACTCACCACCACGGTTATATTTGATGCTTTTAATTCTTTTGCTAAGTTGGTTTTCAACTTCAGCCTTATAACTATTGAACACATCTAGTGATTGTGACTTTTTATGAGTGAGATATATGTAGCCATATCTGAAAAAATTGTCTATGAATGTTATAAAATATTGTTGACCATTCCAAGAAGATGTAGGGAATGGCACATAGATATCTGTATGTATAAGTGCTAAGATGTCCAAAGTCTTGTTGGCTTCAAATCTCCTTTTATTGGTTTGTTTCCCCTTAATATAGTTAACACAAATATCAAAATCTGTAAAGTCTAAGGGGTTGAGAATTTCATCTGACACAAGTCTCTCTTTCACTTTCTAGAGATATGACCCAATCTCTTGTGCCATAATACAGTTGAATTCTCATTGGTTAATTTTCTCTTTATACCTCGTGTACTTAATTGTAGGGATTTATTAAATGAAGTTATTTAATGAAGTAATTGTATCAAGTAAATAAAGATTATCGTGACTTGATAAAGAACCAGATCCAACCAATTTTCAATCATGAAACAAACTAAAATTTCCATTTCCAAATGAACAAGAATAACCAAATTTTCTAAAACAGAAATAGAAATCAAATTCCATTTAAAAGATGGTATAATAAATGTCTCATAAAGATCCAAATAAATCTAGTCTTTAATAATAATCTAAATTTTCCTATTGCTTCAACTTCAACCTTCTTGCCATCGCTTACGTAGATATATCTTTCACCATTATTTGGCTTTCGACATCTCAAGCAACCCTATATAGACACACTGATGTGAGTAATTGCACTAGAATCTATCCATCAAGTGTGTTTAGGTACTAAGGTTAAATTATCCTCAGAACAAACCAAATTAAGAAGCATACCTTTCTAGGTACGCCAAGCGTGATAATTGGTGCAATGCATCTTCATATGTCCTGCAGCTCCATAGAAGAAACAACCCATACCTTCTGGATCCATCGGTCTCTTTTTTTGTTTCTTTTGAGGTGTTGTAACTGTAGTTTATTATCCTTCTTTCTTTTCATCCCTTTGTCCTTGGAAGTATTAGCCAAGTGAGCATTTTCTATCTTTTCTTGCTTTAACCTTTCTTCTTCTTGCACACAATGTGAGATGAGCTCATTAAGAGACCAAGTCTCCTTTTGGTAGTCATAGCTCACCTTAAACTGATTGAATTGTGCAGGAAGAGATATAAAAACCAAATGCACTAGTAAATCCTTAGAAAGGTCAAGCTTAAGTGCTTTCAATTTTGAAGCAAGATGAGACATCTTCATGATGTGCTCCTTAAAGTCCCCCTACCTTTGTATCTCATTGAGATAAGGCTTGCCAAAAGTGTACTAGTTTCAGCATTTTCATTTTTGGCAAATCTCTTCTCAATGTCTTCAGGGAACTTTTTGGTTGTCTTTATCGTTTTTGATATAGTGCCCTTGAATGCTTTAGGAATGGCCTTCTTCATGATCATCATACACATGCGATTTAACTTTTCCCACCTTTCCATGTCCCTCTTTTCATCAGAGGAACTCTTATCTGTAAGAGGTGCACAAGAAGGAGCCCTTAATATAAGGTCGAGATCCATGACTCTGAGTACTATAAGGAGATTCTCTTGCCATGATTTGAAGTTGCCACCATTTAGCATGGGAATTGAATTGATGTTGGCAGTAATATTTGAGGCATAAATAGTAGCCGAATCAGAAAACAAAACAAACAAACCCAAAAACAAGCTCACATATGAATCCAAAATGACAATAATAACACCAAATAAAGGTAACCCCATCTCAAGATATCAGGAACTCCATTAATATTTAGTCTTTGGATAGAAATATTAACTTATAAGTGATATCTTGGTGTAGTAATTAAACACTGATAATAAGAACATGTCAAACAATAAATCTTCCTTTGGGCCGATCTAATGTTCACATATAAAACTTGATAATCATCACGTGTTTATCACCACAGGTGTACATGCAATTCTGTCAAATATTGCCTTTCTTTGGGCTAGTCAATATTCACATAAGTTTCATGGACACAACCGTTTATATTCTAAAACAAATTAGTTTCCACAAGAGAGGCCGCTTTGGTAACATGTTGCTTTAATTAATTCATCTCAAAATATATATAAACTATCAATATTGGAATTTAAAATTGTACCAAAATTAACAAAAATTTAAAATAAAAAAATAAAAAATTTTGGTTAAAAGTCAACCTGGTCAAAATTAACTAGTCAAAGTCAATGGTCAATGTCAACCAGTCAACTTGATTGGTCAACCTTAACTGGGTTGGGGCTAGACTGGGTCAGGTTGACCCAACTTGGATCCTAATCTAGCCCCCCTTTATTCCCTTTTTGTTTTGGATCACCCAGGGGTTTAACCCTTGATGACTGTCTAGTCACGGGCCCAGCCCATGTATTAGCACCATTATCTAGTCATGGGCCCAATTGGGCCCTGTATGGCTTTTTTTTTGTTTTTTTATATAATTTGGTAACCTAGGGGTTAACCCTGGGTTATAACCGATCACGGGCCCAGTCGGGCCTGTGTAAAGAAACCTTTCTCAGGTTTGGGCTGAAGCCTAGACCTACCCCAAAGATACCCTAGGGGTCTTTCAACCCCTTGGGTAATGGCCGCCTCTACATAGTCCTCGGCCACCTAGCCATGGCTCCTTTCCAATTGAAGCCTTGGGATTGCAACCAGAAGGGGCCGACGCGGGTGGTTGCAAGACTAGTCACTAGCCAACGGCCCCAATCATCCCCCTTTTTTAACCTCCTTGACACGGCGGCCGTTCTCCCTGCACTATTAGGGCCTGAGGGCCGCCATCTGAGTTCTAGGCCGGAGGCGGTAAGGGTGCTACCAACTTCCTTCTTATTCATTGCTATTTTTTTCTTCCTAACTTGGCAGCCGCTTTCCTTCCTCCACTGCGGCCACTGGCTGTGGCTTCGTCTTTCTAACACAGCCTCACAGTCGACATCGGAGTCCTTTACCGACAACGATAAAGGTGCCACTAGCTAAATCTAGTTGTTATATATATATATATATAAACTGAATAAAACCAAAAGCTAACAACTTATAACCATACTAACACATATATAAATATAAAACAAAAACATCCGTATTTAATAAAAAAGAACTGAATATATATGAATGTATTCATATACATACAATATATATATATATGTATGAATACTGTATTCCATGAATAATTCAACCAAAGTTTCAAACAATTCTTCTCAAATTCAACAATTTTAAAGAACCGTAGATTGTTAAATTTGAGAATTTTCCTATAAGAATCACATCTGAAAAATTATTGATTCTCAGTGATTAATACGAAGAGGCTCTGATACCACTTGTTAGAATAAAATTGTGATGAAAACCATCATCACCTAGGATCATTCATATCAAATCTCCAAGAATATTAATAAGATGAGGAAGCTAACCTAAATCCATAGGTGCAATGTGATTCCAGAGTCAGTAGATTGAGGATCTTTCAAGTCTAGTACATAAGTTCTTCTTCAAAGTTTGCCTTTGTAATTTCTTTGTAGATAAGGAATAGAAAAATAACGTACGTACTGACTTGGGGACTATAACTCTTTATATAAATGCTAAACCCTAAAAGTTATCATTAATTACTTATTTAGCCCATCATAAAATCAATACATATATTTTGATCTCTATGCATTGGAGGCCCATACTTAATAATGCATTAAAAGTCCAAAACCTAAATTGATCACTTTTAGTTAGGCAAGCTTATTTTGTAGCCTTTAATTCATATTTATTTAATATATTAGCCCACATATTGGATTTAGTTCCAACATATTCTTACTAAGTTCCATACATATATATACACACACATATTAGTTTAAGATTTAATAATGCTCGTCTATATCCACCACGTAATAGAGTATCATATCACTCAACTTGAAACCCAAATGGGTGCACTTGACCACTCTACAATCATTCCAAGATTATCTGGTGAGGGGACATCAAGCTTTGGATCCTCACCAACTCGATCCCTGTACAGGACATTTTAGAACTTTTGACCCAAGGGAGCATCATTACCTCCCCCTATTTTACCTTTTAGGGCATTCTTACCTAAGGACGTAACCGCCGCCCTCCTCACATCTTACCATTCCTCTCATAACTACTACTGTTATGTATAGAGTGTATTTCCTAACCATGCTTTTCAATTTATTTAATACATGTCAAATCAATTTATTCATTGCTGTATATTATAGGACGAGTTTACTTTTATGCCTCATAACTAGTATTCATATTATAACAATTTAGCATATATATAGATTCCTTACCTTTAGGCGAATACACTACTAATAATTTTCAGCTTACGAAACTAAGTTCACCAAGGAAGCTCCAGGTACGTCGTTATCCTGAGACGTATAAAATAATAATACTTTAACTTAAATCCTAATTTAATGATGTCAATTTATCATTTATTTTTATTAGTGTGCTATAATCATTAATATGCTAAAAGCATGAACATCAATTTTTTCAACTTAATTTTAGTAAATCATGAAATAAATAAAGCAACAATAAAATGAAAACATACGAATTTTAGTTTGTTACAAAATGTGTTAAAATGGATTTTTAAAATAAATAATATGATTTTTAAATATTTAGAAATAAAGCAATTAAAAAGTTTGATAACTACAAACTTTATAGAAAAATATTTATTATTTTCAAAACATAAGTTGTCGCATAGCTACCTTTATCCTAGTGGTTTGGTCTTCGTTTTTTGTTCTTGAGGTTAGAAATCCAAACCCCTCCTAAAATATAAAATCTGGCCTATGTTTTTATTAAATCTCCCTTTGGAAAAATGACATGTCCTTTTTAAGAAAATGACACGTAGTTTTTTGGGAAGAACTACATGTAGTTTATGTGAAAACCTGTAAAAATTCTCCTAGAGAACCCAAAATCTAATTTTTTTAGTTTTCTTCAAATCTTGGCTTTCTAACAGCCTTTTAAGCATAAAAACAATACATAAACAATATATAATCATTACTATACAATACAAACTCATTTCCACAGATTTACATATTTAAAACATAATGAAAATCTACATTTGAAGTTTGAAAACCTTACCTCAATCTTAGACCAAAAATGTTATTTAGATCTTAAAATCTTCAAGTTTCCTTGATCTATGAGTTTGTGGTAGGTTGTTTTGTGAGCTTTGTGAGAAAATGGCTTGAAAATGTTGTTTGTCTTCCTCAGATGCTCTTTGCCTTATTGTTTTGGAAGATGAAGAAGAAAAGAAAGAAGGAGATGAAGAGTAGGGAGAGAGAGCGATGTGGGAGAGAGAGTGAAGGGAGGAGACTCCAAGAAGATCAAAATAATTAAAGGGGGGCAAGTACGTGAAGGGTGGTCTCTATCGGAGACTTTGGTGCACAAAATGCCAAATGGTATTTTTGTAATTAAAAAAATTCCAAGGTATTTAGTAAATATGCTAAATGGGTATAGAAAAATTTTAGAAAATTTAAAAATAGGTAGAAATAAATAATATGGAATAGATTTTAAATGAAATAAATATTTTAATTGGCACACTAATAATTAATTTAACTACAATGAAACCTATTAGAAAAATAACGGGTGCCACAGCTCTGCTCTCCTTAAAGAAATTTCGTTATCGAAATTTTAAATATAATGATACTAATAAAAATCACAAATTCGTTATAATTCTGCTTTCGAGTCTACACCCTCAAATTTTTTTGTCTCCAAATGTAGGTTACCATACCTATATTCATCTTTAAATATCAATCTTACTCTAAATACTAACTCCCTCATCAAAAGTATTTCTAACAAGTTCTGAATTACAACACCGTATTATGGTTTAGGAATCTGCTCAGAGAAGTACATAGCAGATCATACCATTTTTCTAGTCCTTCACTATTTCTAGGCCATGGTTTACAATTATATTAAAGCGATTGCCAAAAAAATTCTTGTCTACTTCACGGATGGTTGATTTCATATTCCAACTGATAAACTAAAACATAATAATAAAATATATAACCTAAGCGCTTCTATTTAAATCATACATTAAAATCATACATAAAGATATTAGAAGGAATTTCATAGTTGCAAGCAAACTTGATGGATTCTTCAATAAAGGGCTACTCTCATGACACAAACATTCAACCTAAATAATATTCTTACATTTTTCTGTAGAGTATTCCCAAAATTAACTTTGGTACTTCCATAAAACATTAATAGAATATCAAACATTACAAACATGATGCAGATACGTTTCAAGAGTACAAGGCACTCCGTATATCTAGCTATCTAAATCATGCATGCTTAGAGAATGTAAAAGCATCGATAAACAAAAGATCAGACCTTAAATGGAATGCATTTTGAGAGTATTAATTACTCTGTATCACCAACCATCCCGACATTAGAGTCCATGAATCTAAAAGTTTTAACAATAGCATGCCACAAGAAATATAGAGTGTGAAGGAGAATAGTTACTCATGACACATGAAATACAGATGTACATGTCATGGATAAAACCAAAAGATTATAGGCGGAGATTCAAATCAAATGGCTACTTCTAGCTTACTTTCTCTTAATTAAGCTTAGACGTTGTAGTGTCGAATTTTCAATGTATGATTTGCATTTTATCTAGCAATTCCTTGGCTGTTGAAGCGATAGTAAAGATTTGTCTCCTCGACTCTACAATGAAGTTTTCTTGATCCACAGCATAATCTAAAAATTTTAAAAGACTATCATAAAAACCATTTACATTTAAAAGTCTCAAGGAATTGGAGTGAATGCCTAATAAATTCTCACTAGCAATCATGAATATTTCCTAAAGGGTGCCTAGACCATTGGATAGTACTATAAAAGTATCAAAATTATTGATCATAGTTTTAAGACGCTCAAGGATGTCCAAAACCCTATTTTCCTTACCTATAGCTTTCTTATGAAGATTCCCTTCAGCTAGGAGAAGAGGGATAATTCTCATAACTTAAGCACCACTAGACTTAGTTGCTGTTGCTACATTTCTCATCATTTCTAAACTACGACCCCTATAGTTTAGGTTAATCTTTCTACATACTAAGACTTGTCCCAAGGGTTCCAAGGCTAGAACCACAAAAGACACAAACATTCTTTATTTTCCTAGTTGGCAGGAGGTAGAAATATTTGGTTTGTATGACTAGTCGCTTTATGTCTACTCCATTTACACTCGGGGTTTTACATGAGATTCTAAAGATGATGAATGCATAAAAAAACTAAGTAGGCAGACGAGTAGGTAACGAACCAATAATCTAAAGATCTAAACAAAATATTGTGCAAGTAAGAAAGTAAGAAAAAAGTATTGATAGTTATGGAAAGCCTGATCTATTTTTGAAAAATTTAGACTTAAACTATATAACATTTGACAATTGAGAATAGTTTGATAGAACTCTAACACAACTATAGACCTTTTGATAAATGCACATCGAATCTACCAAAAAAAAATGTAAATGATAAACTACTGTAGAAATTTTAAAATTTAAGGTACAAGTCTTGAAACTTCTAGATAAATTTTGAAAATTTTAAACATGTTACAGTAGCACATGTGATGTATCTAAAAGAATTATAACGACCCTCGCTATGTGGTTGTTACTTAACTTAAATATGTTCATAAACTTAAACTTTACTTATCATAAAGTACTAAAATTTTAAAATAATTTTTTTAAATGGATTTTTGTTGTGGAATCCCTAACATAAAACTATAGAGGGAATAATAATTGTTTTCCCAAAACTTGATTTCATAAATTTAACATAATAACATTAATTCCTTAAACGGATAATAACGTAATAATAATCATTACGTTTTAACATAATCATAATTTCTAAAAAAAACTTAATCTTTTGCATAACTTATAACATTAGTTACTTAAAACATAACCATAAAAATTTTCTTGAAACTTTTCCTTTAAACATAAAGATAATTATTTAAAAACTATCACCTTTAAAACATTTCTTAATTTAAATAAAACTATTTTAGAACAATTTTAAATTAAATGTTGAGATAAAATCCCATTTTAAATGCTTTTTGAAACTTCCTTAAAAATTCTTTATATATTTTACTTATAATTTAATATCTTAAAAATAACATTTTGATATCTTAAAAATTAACCTTTTTAGAACTTATCATAATAATAATTACTTATAACTTGTTCACTTAAGTTCAACATAATAATTTCTCAAAGCGTAATCATCTAAACTTTCATAATAATAAATTCATAAAAACATATTCATAAAATTTATTTCTTAACATAACATAAAACTCTAATAATCATTTTTAATCCTAAATAAACTAATAATTTTCTTACTTGAAAATTTCGTGCATTGGTTGCATTGTCTATTGCAACATTTTGAATCTTAAAATTTTATAGGCCAAGGTTGTATGATTACAGACTCCATTTTTTTAAAACATGATTATGTAATTTTAATTACTATTTATACGTACATAACTTTTGCAAACTAAAGACATACATAATTTCGTAAAATAAAAACATGCATAAATTCATAAACTAAATAAAGTGGAAATATTACTTTGCATAAGCGGTATCTACTCCCATCTTCACCATTCATCCGCCACTCACCATTGCTCATCAAGTGCCACTGACAAGTTTTCTTACCTACAGCATGAATATACTTAAATGAGCTTTCACTCAGCAAGTAGGAATTAGTCTCACAAAACATAATTAAAAAAAAAACATTTTAATAAAAACATGCATGAACATCTTATGCTTGCTTATCAACTTGATTTATGCTTAATTACTTTAGCTATAACTTATCTTATTACTTTAGGCCTGAGTGATTGTACCAGTTGCGCACGAGTCTTAGGAAGTTAGGGTTTATGAGGTTCCAACAACACCAAGATCATTCATTACTTTAACATGGAGCCTCCCTACACCAAGATCATTCTTTAAGGAGACACAAATTCGTAGTGACATGAATTGTATGGAAAGTTTTCGAAGTATGAAAGAGTTGGCACTCTAGGATTTCTATATATATATATATGTTGTCATGAATTATATGGTAAATGTTTATTAATTAATTATGGTTGATTAAATTACTATTTAATTAATTATTAATTAATTATTAATTAATTAATTTATGCCTGTTATGGTTCCTTGAGGTTAGAATGTGTATCTAGGTTTTTTATATAACTAGATGGTGTTCTATCATATCGTCTAAGAATTATTATTTATTTTTAAATTTGTAAGAATTTTGTAGTCAAATAATCATTTAGAGTGAAGATAGATCTTAAATATGGATTATAGCGATTTCAAAGATCTTTCCTATATTTCCTGATCTCTAAATTTTTATATTTTTAAATTGTTGAAAATTATATTGAAAAACTACATAAAAACTTATTTCTAGAAAAGCATGATTTTCGTTCGGTCAACAAACCAAACCCTTAGGATTGGCAGGTCGATGGTCGTAGATCGGTAGGTCAAACCACCAGTTTGGTACGCTGTTCGGGGGACAGATTTCAGCCAACTCTGGCGGTAGGCCGAACTGCCAGGTTTGGCAAGCTGATGGCTAAAGATTGGCAAGCCGTCACATAGATCGACATGCTGACAGAGAGTTGTAGTTTTTCCAAAAAGGTGTGTTTTTCGATGTAGTTTTGATTTTATTTTTGAGATAATTCTAAGAAATATGAAATTTTGTGATGATTGGAAAAGTGAAGTATTTGATGTACGTGGGATTTAAGACTTAAAGATGGACACCACATGAAGACGGATACAAGTTGAGGATTTAAGGATGAAGAATCGATAATATGTTTTGATTGATCTCTTATAATCTTTAATTTCTTTTCTCTAGGGTAGAACCATAATATTATAGCTATTTATTATTATTTTCCCTGAACCTACTAGGGAATCCACTAATAAGCAAATCTAAGCATATGATCGCTGGAAGGATGCCAATGATCAGGCCCGGTGTTATGTTATGACTAGTATGAATAACATATTACAGGCTCAACATGAAGATTATGAGACTGCGAAATAGATCTTGGATGATCTTAAAGACATGTTTGGAGGCCAAGCTATAAAAAAATGGCAAGAGGCGCTTTGGAAACTTTTGAATTGCAAACAAAGGCCAGGGATGTCTATGAAAGAGCATATGATGTTGGTCATGGGTTACCTCGTTGAGACTCAAGCCCATGGAGCTGATATTGATGCCAAGTCACAAATGATTATGGTTTTTTAGACTCTGTTAAAAGAGTCATCCAGCTTAGAGCTTCATATAATTTGAGTAATAGATAGAATGTGACCTTAACAGAATTGATGAAGCAGTTATAAGAGTTCAAAAATCTAATTAGGAAACTCCTGCATTTGGTGAGGCTAACTTAGCGGCTGCATCTGGTTCCAATCCTAACCCTAGGAAAGAAAGGAAGTAAAAGGCTAACAACAAGAAGTCTTCTATTCCTTCAAATGGCAAGAACAAGAAGAAGAAAAAAAAGAACCCAGAAAAGCTTAAGTGCTTTTACAGTGGAAAGGTTAGGCACATCAAGAAGAATTGCAAGGACTTCCTTTCCTAAGGAGGTAGGTGTGATCTTCTGATTATTGAAACTTGTTTGGTTGAGGAATTAAATGACACTTGGGTCATAGATTCTAGAGCAACTAATCATGTTTGTATTTCTCTACAAGGGTTCAAAGAAACGAGAAATCTGCTGCATGAGAACTTCATGCTTCAAATGGGCGATGGATCCATGGTGGTAGCTGAAGTAGTGGGAGACGCCCATCTTCACTTTGATAATTATGGGATTTTGCTTTTGTGAGATTGTTTTTATGTTTCTATACTTAAAAGGAATTTAATATCTATAGCTTGTTTATTTAAAGACTCTTATTCAGTTTTTTTAATAATAAAGTAGTAATTCATAAAAATAAATCTTTTATCTAGAATGGATAGATACAAAACAATCTATATTTTGTCAAACCTAAGATGGACTTATTGCTTAACATTGAGGTAATAATAATAACTCTAAAAGATTTAAGACTCCTCACTTTAATAGGACCTATCTTTGGCATTTGTGATTATGTCATATTAATTTGAATAGGATTCAAAGGTTGGTAGGGATGGACCTTTAAGTCACTTAAAGGTAGAATCTATACCACAATGTAAATCTTGTTTAGAGGGTAAAATGACCAAACAACCATTTGGTTTAAAGGGCAAGGGCCGAAGGGGTCCTCAAACTTGTGCATAGTGATGTTTGTGGTTCTATGAACATACAAGCATGAGAAAGGTATAAGTATTTTATCACTTTTATTGATGATTACTTAAGGTATAGGTATGTTTACCTCATGCACTACAAAAGCGAAACTTATGACAAGTTTATGGAGTTTTGGGCTGAAGTGGAAAAGTAATTAGGTAAACCCATGAAAGAACTTTGATCTAATCGAGGTGGTGAATACCTCTTCGATGAGTTCCTAAACACTTATTAGAGAATGAGATTTTATCCCAATTGATTGTGCCGGGGACTTTACAGCAAAATAGCGTAGCTGAGAGAAGGAATAGGACTTTGTTAGACCTGCTTAGGTCCATGATGAGTTATTTGTCATTGCCTTTATTGTTTTGGAGATATACACTACAAACCGTACATTATCTTTTGAACAGTATGCCTTCAAAATCGGTTCCTAAAACTCCTCACGAGTTATGGACAGGGTAGAAGACATCATTAAACTATATTCGCATATGGGGACATCAGGCTCATGTCCTGTATAAGAAAGCAAATAAGTTGGAAGCATGTTCAGAAGTTTATGTCTTTGTAGGATAACCCAAACGGACTAAAGGGGGTTATTTCTATAAGCCAAAGAAAAAGAAAGTTGTGGTTTTAACAAATGCAACATTCCTTAAGGAAAGTTACATGAAGATTGTAAGCCTCGAAGTAAAGTGGTCCTCGAGGAATTAGTGGGTGATTTGATCACTCTAGGGGTTTTGGTAGAAACCAATTCAATCAATGTAGAAAAACCAATCGAACAACAACCTAAGGAGCTTTGGTGTAGTAGGAGGATTGGGTGTCAACCCAAGAGGTATATGTTTAATGGTGAGGCCGTTTTGGCTGAACCGGATGAACATGACAGGGATCCTTACACTTACAAAGAGGCCCCGGAAGATGTTGATTCAAAATTCTGGACGGAAGCCATGAACACTGAGATAAAGTCCATGGAGACTAATTAGGTCTTTGAACTTGTGGATCTTTCAGAAGGGGTAAAACCCTTAGGGTGCAAGTGGATCTATAAGAGAAAAAGAGGAGCAGATGGTAAAGTCAAAACCTATAAGGCTAGACTAGTAGCTAAGGGATATATACAAAAGGAAGGAATCGATTGCGAAGAAACCTTTTTGCCTGTAGCCATGCTTAAGTCTATCTATATTTTCTTGTCCATAGTTGCTGCTCTTGACTATGAGATTTAACAGATGGATGTTAAGATGGTCTTTCTAAATGAATATCTTGAGGAGTCCATATATATGATACAGCCAGATGGGTTCAAGGCTAAGGGTCAAGAGGGTAAGGTTTGTAAGCTGCTAAATTCAATTTATGGGCTTAAGTAGGCTTCCTGTTCTTTTAACATAAGATTTGATCAAGTAATCAAGACTTATGAGTTCAAACAAAATGTGGACGAACCCTGTGTTTACAAACTCATTAAGGATGGAAAGGTGATTTTTTTGTTGCTCTATGTAGATGACATTCTGCTAATTGGCAATGACGTTGGGGCATTGTCATCGGTCAAATTATGGTTGACCAAGCAATTTGACATGAAAGACTTGGATGAAGCTAATTATATTCTCGGTATCTACATCTTTCGGAATAAGAAGAATAGAATGATAGCTTTATCCCAAGTGAGCTGCATAGATAAAATTCTCGAAAGGTTTGTAATGTAGAATTCCAAGTAGGGTGGGCAACCATCTAGGTCTAGAATTATTTTTTCTAAGAAAGACTCGCTAAAGTCTGATGTGGAAAAAGAATATATGAAGAAGGTGTCTTATGCTTTGGCAATGAGTAGTCTCATGTATGCCATGCTTTGCACACGAATGAATATTAGTTATGCGGTCGGGATAGTAAGTCAATTTCAGTCTGATCTAGAACTGAACTACTAGGTTACAGTCAAGCATATTTTCTAGTACTTGAGAAGGACTCAAAGGTATGTACTTGTAAATTCGAGTGAGGATTTAGCACCTTTAGGATATACTGCTTCGGATCTCCAATCCTATCTAGATTCGAGGAGATTGACTTTTGGTTTCGTCACACCTCGAAGTACGGGAGATGACGTGGCAGTTTAATTAAGCTAATTAAATAAAAATTTAGTTAAAACATGGGTTTAAGAATTAAGGAATTTATTTATAAAAAATGTGAAAATTTTAAAACCTTTTATTTAAAGCGAGCAATTATAATATTCAAATAAATAAGGATAACAAAATAAGCAATAAGGAGATAATAAAATAATAAAAATAGAAGGTGAGACGAGAATGGGTCCCATTGACCCATATCTTGTGCATACACATAGTACTAATAATATTAATTTACAACCACAGTCCAAAATAAGAGAAAGGAAGGTGAAGTTATACATGCCTTGATTTTATAATTTAAATAACCTACTCGATTCTCCTATAGCTTGAATGTCCTGTTTGTGTACTCCTCTCCAATCCTAAGCTGAACTCCACCTAGTGGGGGAAAGGTTTTAAAACAAATAAAATGTGAGCGGAAAGCTCAATAGGACTACATTTTTAAAACATAAATTTTGAGAGAAAAATTTCAATATTTAAGAGATCATTAGAAAACAAAATTTAACAAATGAGTAAAATAAAGTTTCAATAAAATTAATCTTATCAAAATCGTTTATTGGTCGGCCAAAAAGAATATCATTTTCTTCTCCTGGGCAAACCATATGTAAATCACTACTGTAGTGGCCCAGCTGGGTTTCAGGACCTGTCCCCAATGTCGCACACTACTGTAACACCCCAACATTAATTAAATGTAATTAGAGTATTAAATGGTAGATTAGTGTGCCATAATGATTATTTTAAACTTAACTAGATCATTTTGTGAAATTTTTAAATTAATGTCATTTTGATTCTTTTAATGAATTTTAATTATTTTTAATTATTTTTAAGTGCTATTTTAAATTTTAAAACAAAACAATTCGTCAAATGACCAACACGTCCCTTTTGAAAAACCACGTGCTGTACACACTGTTTTTCTTCACTGGTTTTGTCTCTCTTTCCTCTATTTATTTAACTCTTCCTCTCTCTCTTCTCATTTCTCACTCGCTTACTCTCTCTCTCTTCTCTCTCACTCTCTCGGCCACTCTCACACTCTCTCATTCTCTCTCTGAAATTTTGAACCAAATTTTGATTTCAAGCTTCGAGTTAGAAGATTGAAGGCTCGGGAATGAGATTCAACAACAAAAACATCATTTTCAAGCTTCGATTTGAGGTTAGTTTTTAAAATTCAAAAGTTTTTCTATTTTTCAAATTTTCTTGCATTTTGAAATCTAAGAGTTTCTAGGCTTAGAAGAGCTTCAATCTAAGTTAGATGGACTTAGATTAGCTAGAATGCAAACTTTATTTCATCAAAAACGGATTGGAATCAAGATTTTTTATTTTTCCTCTATTTTCTCTATTTTTGGATTTTTGTGAAAATCTTGTTTAAAAACTTGTTTTAATTTATAAAAAAGTATCCTACTATGATTTTCTATTGTTTATGATGATTACCCATGCTTGAGAATTGAGAAAACAAGTTGAAATTGAAGATTTGGATTCAGGATGCCAAGAACCCGTGCGTGGAATATTCTAGAATTTTTCCAGATCGACAGGCCGAACTTCATGTTCAGCAGGCCGGATTCAAGGGATCAGCAGGCTGGATTCATCCGACCGGCAGGTCGAACCTGGAGATGTTCGGCCGACCGAACCTGCTCTTCCAGCAGGCCGAACTAGGACGACCGGCAGGCCGACCGGGCATGGTGTAATTTTGTGATTTCTCACCCGTTTTCACTGTTTTGAAACCGAATTGAAATTTCAACTTTATAAAATGATTTTATAAACCTAAAAGACACACTAGGACGCCATGAGATGATTTAGTATCATAAGATACCTCAGGTTAGATACTAATGAATTAAGTTACTATGCATTCAGGATTTGTGCGTGGATCCACAAAGCTAACGTATAGCGGACCGGGATTACGGTGTGGGACACCGGACACGAATATTGAGGTAGGACTTCTACCCCTTCTTTGATAGCCAGTTTTAAATATTTTGGCCTCAAAGGGATTTTTATGAAAATGTTTTCAAATGATTTGTTGACAAAGGATTCTTATTAACTGTTTTCTGAAACAATAGATTAAGGTGGATTTTATAATAAACCTCATAATGAATATAAATGATTATATATGGTAAAGAAGAGATTTTATTAATCAAAAAGATATATGGGCATGATGCCATATCAGAGATCGGGTCGTGTAGTGAAGGACCTTGGGGGCAGGTCCCGAAACCCAGTTGGGCCACTACGGTGGTGAATTATATATGGTTTGCCCAAGGAAAGAAAATGGTATTCTTTCTGGTTGACCTATCTGAATTGTTTTGGTAAGATTATATTTTTATTAAATTCTCATTTAATTATTTATTTGTTTAATTATTCTAGCTCGTTTTCTATATATTTATCTGATTTACGAAATTTTTTTTAAAGTTAAATAATTTTCAAATATAGTCCTACTGAGCCTTTCGCTTACGATTTATTTGTTTTAAAATCTTAACCCTAGGTGGATATCAGCTTAGGATCGGAGAAGAGTCCACTGACCAGACTTACGACCGGTAGGGGATTTGGGTAGGTTGTGGTACAAATCGAGGCATGTAAGATCTTTAACTTTCTTTTATTTTTGGACTGTAGTTGTATGGTATTATTGTCAGTACTACATGTGTGTGCACAATATGTGGGCCAGTGGGACCCATACTCGTACCACCTCATATTTGAAGATTATTATTGTTCTCTTTATTCGTTTAATTACTTCGATGGTTTATTTTATTTCCTTAATTTATTTTATTCTAATCAAACGATTTTAAAATTTCCTCATTTTTATTTATAAATCTAATTTTTAAATCCAATTCTTAATTAAATCTTTATTTAATTATCTTAATTAAACCACCACGTCACCTCCCGTACTCCGAGGCGTGACAACTACACGACCCGATCTCTGATATGGCATCATGCCCTAATATATATATATATATACATATCTTTCTATAATTTTTAAAATATCTTTTTATCAAATATAATCATTTACATTCATTATGAGGTTTATTATGAAAACACCTCAATCTACTGTTTAAGAAAATAGTCAATAAAATCCTTTTCAAACAATTATTGAAAATATTTTTAATAAAAATCCTTTTTAGACCAAAGTCATTTTTAAAACTAGGTTACTAAGAAAAGGGTAGAAGTACTATCTCAATACTTGCGCCAGTGTCTCACACCGTAACCTCTGTCCACTATACGTTAGCTCCGCGGAATCACGTACAACCTTAAATATATAATAACTAAGTCTATCAGTACTTATCTTGAGATATCTTATGTTACTAAATCATCTCATTGTGTCCTAGTGTGCCATTTAAGTTTATAAAGTCATTTTATAAAGTTGAAATTTCAATCAGGGTTCAAAATAGCAAAAACGGGTGAAAAATAACAAAAGCCCACCATGCCCGGTCAGCCTACCGGTCGCCTTGGTTTGGCCGACCAAACTGTGCAGCTTTGGTCTGTCGAAAAACCAGGTCTGGTCGGCCAAAATTTTCTAGATTCGGCTTGCCGGTCGCATGAATCTAGCCTACCGAACTTATGAATCTGGCCTATCGAACATGATGAACTTTGGCCTGCTAATTTGGAAAAATTATAGAATTTTCTAAGCACGAGATTTTGGCCTCCCGAGCCCAAATCTTCATTTCAACCTGTTTTTCTCATTTCTTAGACATGGGTAACATCAATAGATGGTAGAAAAACGTCACAAAATGCTTTTAAACCAATTTAAACAAGATTTGGACAAAGATTTTGAAAAATCTCAAAAATAGAGAAAAATGGAGAAAAATAAAAAATCTTGATTTAAATCCGTTTTTGATCAAACAAAGTTTAGATTCTAGTTATTCTAAGTCTCTCTAACTTAGATCAAGGGCTTTCTAGGCTTAAAAAAGCTTAAATTTTAAAATGTAAGAAAAATTGAAAAAGTAGAAAAGTTTTAAAATTTTAAAAACTAACCTTAAATTAAGCTTTGAATCGTGTTTTTGTGTCATCCAATCGAGTTCCCGAGCTTCCAATCTACTAAGTACCAAGGCTTGGGCTTGATTTTTAAAGCAAAATTTGAGAGGAAGAGAGAGATCATGAGAGGGAAAGAGAGAGACGAAAGTGAGAAGAGAGAGAGAGAGAGACAAGATAGTGAGTAAGAGAAAGAGTGAGAGATGAGAAATAAATAAAGGGGAAGGAAAAGCAATCTGTGGAAGGAAAACCATGTCCTACACATGGTTTCTCCTTCATGGGACTTGTTGGTCATTTCAAATTGTTTTGCTTCTAAATTCCAAATAACAAATAAAAATGATTAAGAGTAATTAAAAATCATTAAAAGAATAAAAAATAACATTAATTTAGAAATTTCACAAAATGATCAAATTAAGTTTAAAATACTCATTATGGCACACTAATCCACCATTTAACATACTAATAACATTTAATTAATTTCAGGGCATTATAGGTTTTGTATTTACTCTGGATGGCGGTGCTAGTGTTTGAAGAAGTGTCAAGTAAAATTGCGCTTCGGATTTAACGATGGAGGTTGAGTATGTGGCAGTTATGTTAGAACAAAAAAATTGTGATGAAAACCATCATCACCTAGAATCATTCATGTCAAATCATCAAGAATATTAATAAGATGCGGAAGCTAACCTAAATCCATTGATTAAATGTAGTTCTTGAGTCTGTTAGTTGAGGATCTTCCAAGTCTAGTACGTAAATCCTCCTTCTCAGAAAACTCTGTAATTTTTATATAGATGGGGAACAGAAAAATATCATACGTACCAATTTAGCCTATCATAAAATTAGTAATTATATTTTTGGTCTCTACACATAGAAAGTCCACACTTAATGATGCATTAAAAGCCCAAACAAATTGATCACTTTTAATTGGACAATCTTATCTGATAGCCTTTAATTCACATTTATTTAATATATAAGCCCATATATTGGATTTAGATCTAACAAGCTAGTGATGCTTAGAAAGAAGCAGCGTAGCTCCGCAAGTTCCTTAAGGATCTTGAGGTAGTTTCTAGCATGAAAAAGGTAGTATCATTGCATTGTGATAATACTACAGTGATAGCTAATGTTAAGGAATTAAGATTTCATAAAAAGAGTAAGCATATTCATTAGAAGTATCATGTGATAAAGGACTTCGTTGAGAGCGGGTATGTTGCTGTATACAAAATCGCATCTGAGGACAATTTGGCTGATCCATTCACAAAGACACTATCTGCGAGGGATTTTGAGAGGCATATAGAAGCTATGGGGATGCGAGATATGTCATATTTACTCCCTTAGTGCAAGTAGGAGATTGTTAGACATGTATGCCTGAAGGAGTAAAATGTAATATGCTTTTGGAGACATTTTATCAATAAAGAATTCATTTATTACTCATTTACTAGATGTTGTCCTCTTTACATTCATATTTGTTGAATGTATGATAAGCAAACAAAAGTCTGAGACTGTCGGTCTAAACCTTTAAGAATCAGGATATAATGGACAGATTATGCAGAAGACATGATTCTTAAGGTGACGGTCTAAATTATAAGATTCGCTTTAGATTGTTATGTTGTCTATATCCCTAACGGAGATGGTTTGTCTTAGCCATCGGAGTTGGATTTCGAGAATAGAAACATTGATACATTGTCATAGTTGACGACGTATTGGATCGGGACATAAAGTGGAATTAATTTGGATTAATAATTATATCTGGGTAAATGAATTTACTTTAGACAATCATATATGTTGTATCTTAATGTTGAAATGACTAATGGGCTCATTTTCTTGACTTATGTCTTTTGATGTACGAAAAGGTGACATCCTGATTTTATGATGTTATGCATACCTATACGCTAGAGACATGACTCTTGAAAGCGTTAACTTATTATTCATAGATATGGAATTCATAGCTCCATTGGTGGAGTTAATGATATCTTCTTATATGTGTTATTCTGTAATTAGAAGACTGGAGCGCTAAACCATTCGAATGCATAGGTATGACCGAATGGTATACTGTCTTTACATAGTAAGTTTTCAGATGTTGAGATAATAGAATGTAAGATAAAAATAATCGAGAAGGTAAGATAGAATTTGTCTTTAAACTGATTATAGATATCCTATGGGGATACAATACCTCATGATATGTCATTGACACAGCTTATTTGAAGCTTTGTAATTTTATATTGCTCGAGAGTGCAACTTTAAACTTTTAGTGTAGTAGTATTAGAGTTGATAATTATAAAATATGTATATGGCATATTTATTTTATAATTATTAGGAGCTTGGATTGTATAGGTCTGTCAGGTCCCCTTTGCTAGCTCATAACAAATCTTGTAACGATACGGCATGCTTTTTTTAAATATATTGGTGACTTATGTTAAATTATTATATTGGCTGAAATTCAATAGGATCAGATAATTCATGTCTGTTTATCGGTTGAATTAATTTTTGTAAAATAGTTTAAGATAAACTTGTTGAATTATCGTGAATATTTATTTTCTTAGATATTATCTAGATATGACTGTTTTAATAAGATAACTTCTCTATTGAGTTATTTGAATTAAAACTACAGCTTTATCTAAAGAATCTCAGGTGGAAAATAAAAGATTCTCATGGATCATTTATCGTAAGTTCGACAAGCTGATTGTCAGGTTCGGCCTGTCGATGGAGCAAGTTTGACAGGCCGATCTGTTAGTTTGATCTAACTATAATTTGATCACTCATTTTTTGATGCGATTTTATTAAAAGTTGATCTAGATTTGAATTTTTGAGGCCTTATCTGATAGTGACCAACCTAGGGAACGGCCTTTGTAAGTAAGGAGTGAATTTTCTTAGTAAAGAAGACCAGTTGAGAAATTAAGAGTGAGTACTTTTGTGTTAGATACTCTGAAACTTCCTGAAAGCCTTTGTTCACAATTACGAACCTTTTCTCTGAGTCTTCTTACTTGATTGGAACAAGAGTCACTGATGGAAGAGTTGTACGACTTATGGCCATATACATTCTGATCGTAGATAGAGAATAGCAAAAAAGACCAGTCGGTTGAGGCTCTTCTAGAACATTCTTCTCTTCACAGATTGCAAGAACTTTTCGGCATACAAAGGTTAGAAAGATCTAGTTAATTTATGTATATAGCATGTCAAACTTGTGTTTTTGAAAAATATCTTGATTTAAATTTTTTTAAAATTTTGCTGCGTACATGTTTTTCCAACAATAGTTATATAGCTTTCTCAAGTATATTTTTCATCACCACCTCACACTTTGAGTCTCAAAAAGATAAAAGTATAGTAGAATGAGCGGCAACGTACTCAGTAGGGAAACCATTACTCACCTTTAGGTTTTTATCATTGCCATATTAATACCTACATGGGTAGGTAGTTTTTAACATTATTCATCAATATTATCATATTCATTTTCGGTGGATACCCTATGATTATTCTTACTAAGTTCTATACACACACACACACACACACATATATATACATACATATTAGTTCAAGATTTAATAATGCTTATCTGTATCCATTGTGCAATAGAGTATCATATCACTCAACTCAACGAAACCCAAATGGGTGCGCTTGACCACTCTACAATCATTCCAAGAGTGTCAGGTGAAGGGATGTCAAGCCCTGGATGCCCACCACGTCAATTCTTGTACAATGTGTTCTAAGACTTTCGACCCAAGAGAACGTTATCACCTCCCCTATATTTTACTTTTTAGAGTACTCGTGCCCAAGGACAGAACCGTCACCCTTTTCACGTCTTATCATTCCTCTTATAACCACTACTGTTATGTATAGAGTGTATTTCTTAACCATGTTTATCAATTTATTCAATACATGTCAAATCAATTTATTTCTCGCCCTACATTACAGGACAAGTTCATTTTATGTCTTATAACTGATATTCATATTATAATAATTTAACATACATATATATATATATATATATATCTCGCAATGTAAAGAACCAATTTTAATTCCACAAAACCTTACAGAAAATGAGTAATAGATTCCCTACCTTTAGACAAATACACTACTGATAATTTCCAGCTCATGAAACTAAGTTCACTACGTAAGTTCCAAATACGTCGTTATCCTAAGACGTATAATATAATCATAAACTTAAATCCTAATATATAATTATGTCAATTTATCATTTATTTTTATTAGTGTGCCATAATCATTAATATGCTAAAAATATGAATATTAATTTTTTCAACTTAATTTTAATAAATTATGAAATAAATAACGTAACAATAAAATCAAAACATACGAATTTTTTTTTGGTACAAAATATGCTAGAATGGATTTTTAAAATAAATAATACGATTTTTAAATGTTTAGAAATAAAGCAATTAAAAAGTTTGATACTTATTAAAATAAAATTATTTGAAATTACAAACTTTATAGGAAAATATTTGTTATTTTCAAAGCATAAGTTGTCAGATAGCTACCATTATCCTAGTAATTTCGTAACAACATGTAGACATGTAGTTTCTATGAAAAAATGATACATCATTTTTCACCTGGAAAAATCTCATAGAGAACCCAAAATCTAAATTTTTGAGTTTTTCTTCAAATTTTAGTTTTCTAATAGCTTTCTAAGTATTAGAACAATACATAAACACTATATAATCATTTCTATACAATATAAAATCATTTCCACGGATTTACATATTTAAAACATAATCAAAATGTAAGCTTTAAGTTTAAAAACCTTACCTCAATCTTAGACTAAAAATGTTGTTTAGATCTTGAAATCTTCAAGTTTCCTTGATCTACGAGTTTGTGGGAGGTTGTTTTGTGAGCTTTGTGAGAAAATGGCTTGAAAATGTTGTTTAGGTTCTTCCTTGGATGCTCTCTACCTTAGTGTCATGGAAGATGAAGAAGAAAAGAAGGAAGGAGATGAAGAGCAAGTAGAGAGAGAGATATGTAAGAGACAGCAAAGGAAAGAGACTCAAAGAAGATCAAAATAATTGGAGACAAGTAGGTGAAAGGTGGTCTCCATCGGAGACTTTGACGTACAGAATGTCAAATAGCATTTTTATAATTAAATAAAAGTTTCAAGGGTATTTTGGTAAATATGTTAAATAGGTAAAAAAAAATTTAGGAAATTTGACAATAGATAAAAATAAATAATGTTGAATAAATTCTAGATGAAATAAAGATTTTAACTGACACACTAATAATTAATTTAATTATAATGATATCTATTAAAAAAATAACAGTTTTCACAAAGAGATATTTAGTCCATAGTTTGGATAGCTATTTAATTTCACCGGCCTTTCTAGTGGTTCCTCCTTTGTGGTTGGAACACAAGTTTCAGATAAATGTATAGCCGTGCCAAAAAGTTCATTCAAGTTATCTTCTTTCTAAAATGTGAAATACTGTTGTAACGAGTTGTACCTTCTGCATAATAAGTTCCATTCTTCTACCGTCTCTCTTAAAATCGATAAACTTGCCATTCTTCAACAAAGCAAAATTGTTAAACACAATTACAGCTCCAACGTTTTGGCAGCAATGTTGCCTACCTTTATTTGAGTTGGCAAAAAAAAATCGGATATTCTCTCAACTAGTTTCCATCATATTCACCTTCAAAACTGCATTGTAAGATTATGGCGCTGGGAGAGAGAGAAATCATGCTGCATTTCTGCACGTTCACTTAAATAACTGAATGCCACACCAGGTAGACAAACAACATAAATACGAGCTCCATCTCACAGTGGAACTTTTACGTGCTCTCCTGAAAAGAATGAAAGCGAGAAACAGCTGCTGGGTTTGACTGCAAAACATGATTAGCGTCTTTACCATCCGAATTAGCATTTGACTTGTTTTGGAAAGCTTTGAAAATACCACCTTTTAAAACAGGCTGATTTCTGTTGGGCTCAATATCCAAGGTAGACCATATAGAACTCTTTGCGGCCTCATTTGGGTCATCAATTCTCAATGTCTTGGGTACCCAAAGGCACTGCTCTGTCTTTTCTTCCGCCAGCATATTCGTATCTCTTGAATGTTTACCCAAGGTTGGCAAGCTATTTCCTGAACAGCCACTGTTGCCATTGGAAGATGAAGGTGAAAAAGGTGAAATCCATTTTCTAGGATCCCAGCTTGGCACACAACCCCAATATGGAGGAGGGACAAATGGAAAAGAGATGTTTGGTGCACAAAAGCTAGGAACTGTCACCATAGGCATCGAACTCACAAGAGAAGGACCTGGAGTGCTGGTATGAGCCCCAACCATCATAATACTCCAACCCGGGTTCCAAGAGTATGCCCATTGAGGAACTGGATAGCACAACATTGGATTTGTATTCTCAACACCGCTGTTGTCTTTTCCCAGATATCTATCATCGCGTGAAGTAGCAGCTCCCATGGAACAGCTGGATGATGATGCCTCTTCACACCCATCTTGATAAACTGCAGACCTGGTATCGGATCTGTTTTGGTCATTGAGATTTAGCTTAGCTTCCATAGATTCGCACAGAGGAGCATTGGATCCAAATTTTCCCATTTCCCTTGTTCCACTGACAAGTCTAGGAGAGGCAGGAAGGCATAAAGGCTGATGGCTGGCACCGTAGTTGACGTCTCCCTGGGTGATTGCTGCTGCATCAGAGTTTGTTGCTCGCTGACGACACTGGAAGGATGAATGCTTATTCCTCCGTCGCCTAGCCCCAACAGGGACATTTCTAATTGTTCCACCGGCAGTCCAATATCTATGGCAATTCTTGCAAAAGTGTCTAGGTTGGTTAACATTGTAATTATTGAAATAGCAAAACTTAGTTTCCATGCTGTTGCAGCGAGGACAAGGAAGAACCTTGTCTGGCTTTTTAAGGGCCTTCTCTCTTATACTTTTATCAGTTTCAGAACCTTGGTCTTCTTCAGGGTTATCATCTACTTCAGCAGCCTCATTCTCTTGGCAAGGATTTTGGTGACTGAACTGTTTTCCATCTAATTCAAATAAACTATCCTGCTCACAAGGCTGTTCTACACTATCCTCCATTTCTTCTTTTGTTTCAACCATACATTCATCCTGAAAAATTAAAATATACTTGTTTCCTTAGAGACACATCTGCTCTAAGCCAGCTGTAATCTTACGCTACAGTTGACTAAGCATCTTGTATAAAAAGTTGGCAGTTCAAGCTCAGTTATATGCATCCAACCTAAGTAAATAATGTGCCAGAGATAACAAAATCAAGCCCCCTCATGTGCCCTCCTTAGCTTCATAAAATGCCAATTTTCACAACTGCCTTACATGAAAAATAGAACATTAGCATAAGCTAATCATATTTCTTGCTTCAAATAAGATTTGATCACTAATCCTGTTTCTCACATTACCGAGCTTTGATTACGATCTAAGATGTTCCAATTTTTTTCAAGAATTCGACAATAGTGGAAAAAATTTTTAAGATTCAAAAACCATGTCCTATAATAGTGTGTTCAAGTTCAACAAACTTTATCACATACAGTTATTGCAGGTCTAAAGCAAATACTGCAAAAACCATCATTAGCGGCGCAAGATGAAGGGTTGAAAGATAGCCACTAGCCTTTGAACTTTCAACTTTTTGTTGCTACGTATTATCGTTTTTGTGCGTCTAATTACTTACCGTTCTTTGGCTCATGTTCTTGAATCAAAGTATTACGACCAAAAAAAGTAGTAAGAGATTAATTAGCAAACGCCGGTTTTAGTTTGTGAAATTTGACCTTATAATCCAATATATTAGCAAAAAAGAAGTCATATTAATTAATAGTCTGAATGAGTGATACTATACCAGTTTTGTTTCATAAGCAAAACAATTACAAGGACAAAATCGAACTTTACTTCTGCGAAAAAAGCCGGCAAAATCAATTGCAAATGAAATATAAATTCTTATATCCATACAAAAAGGAAAAAGAAACAACTAAAAAACGATATCGAAACAGAAAAAGAAACATGGAAATGAGAAAAGAGACAAGCTTGAAGTGTTCGGCTAAGAAAGAAGTACAAAACAAAATCTCTAACTAAAAATGAAATCTTTCTATCTCTTTAAAGGGAAAAGAAAGCAAAACAATTTAAGATGCCAGGATAGTAAATAATGAAGCTACCATGAATTGGGGACCCACAAGCATGGGAGACGCGGAACCGAAATCCACCGGAATATTGGAGGTCGGCAAGGGAATATTCCGGCCGAAGAGCTTAATGGCCGGATCTCTCAGCTGAGGGTGGGACATTTGCCTGCCTCTCTGGTTTAGACAAAAGCGCTCCAAGAAGACCCACTTTGACCCACGACCCACTTGCATTGCACATTTTTATTACTATTATTATTATTATTATTATTATTTTACATCCAAATTCGCAAGGAAGCAAGAGGGACATGTTGAGTGAGAATTTCTATCCCTAATACATGTTTTAAAACCGTTTTATCTCATAAAAATCATTTTTTTCTCTGCAGATGTAACGACTAAAATATAAATCCTTATCAATAGGTTTTTTTTTTTGTCCTTACTAAAGAAATTGTCAAAAGAAAAGCAGTGATCGACTCTAATTGTTAAGGAGACTTTTTTTCCCTCAAAATATGATGTTAGCGTGAAATTATTATGTTAATATGGTTATTTTTAAATATTTTATGAATTATGTAGAAATTCGATTTCCTCACAGGAATTTGCTCACCTAATGTATTTTTTTTTTTTAAAGGAAAATGACTCTTTAGAAACTAGGGCACATTGAACCTGGCGACATGTCAAAGAATTTCTATACTTAGTTTTATATTCTTAAAAAATGTTATGGTCACTTCCTGTATCACTCTTTATTTTTTCCTATTGTCATGTGTCAATTTATTTTTCTATAAAAACAAGCTAAACTAGTAACCGTTATTTTACACTTTATCACGTTTATGACATTCTTCTTTTTTTTAATCAGATTATGAATTTTGAGAAAGATTTTTCTACATACTTTTTCTTCAACTGCACCTTATAGTTTCTTTTGTAGTATGCATTTTCATTTTCTTTTTTTACTTAGCATTTGAGACATATTCAAAAACTCAACTTTTATTTATGAATGTTTATTCCCAAACCTTATATTGCAATATTTGTTAAGAAATATGGAGCCTAATTCAATGCCCTTTTGAATTATCATCTTATGCAAAGGATTGCAGGTGTAAAAAGAATAGCTAGCGCCACAATCGTAAAAAAGTCAGTGTTGTAGCACTGCAAAAGGCGAGTTTCCAATACTTAGCAAAGAGCTCAGCGTTGCTAGATCAAGGAATTTTCGAACAGTAAGTCTTCAACACTAAGGCACTAGAAAGTTAAGGTTGTGGCACTGTGTCATGAATCAGCATTATTTTTGAAAAGCTAACCTATTCTTTTGTGTACTTTTATAAATAGGAGATGTTATAGCTTATTTTTTTAACTTATAAAATATAAGGTGAGAAATACTAGAGAAAAATTTTGGACAGAGTATGTGCAATTTTTCTCTTGTAAACTTCGTCGTCATCATTATATTGAACTATGTTGCAGTGGCTAGTAGCGGACGTAGCTCTTACATTAAGGGTGGTGTCAGTGATGCAACGGAATTTTAAAAATATTTAATAATTGCCTAGAAAACTAACTCATGATGCTATAAACAATAAATTAAAGATAATTTAACATAACAAATGGAGACTAAAAACAATACTTTTGATTGAACAATTCTTCAATAACGAATCTCTATAGTTAGAACTTCAATTCTATTCTCTTCCTTTAAATCGTTGTGTGACTTAGCGAATCTTATTGGAAAACTAGTGCTTACGTATTTTAAACATTTTAATGAACAAGCTTTTCTAAAGATAAGTTAGATATGCTATTTATGTAAATTAATCTAAGATCTTCATACCTCTTAGTAAACCAGAGATTGCACTTTTGACAGAACAATTTTTATCAGAACTGCTATGAAAGAATTCAATTGAAAGAGCTTCAACTAATTAGACTTTTTTACTGTTCTCTCTTCCACGATCGAAGGCGGTTGCATGTCATTTAGTCTTTCCTCCTTAGCACTTTTTCCTTCCTACCACTAGAGAAGGCTGAGGATTATTGCTTGAGATGTTAAATAATAAGCCTACGAGAGTTTCAGAGTTTCTTTCATTAGAGTATCCCCTCCAAAATTCTCAAGTGATCTAAGAAACAATAGAAAAGTATTTCCTTTATATAGAGATCAGATTGGGACTTATTCTTATCAAAATAGGCTTCAACATTCAAGTTTGGATCAAATCTTGTCACAAAAATGCATGAGCCATGACTTGTTTACTTAGTAGGGGTGGTCGACCATTGGGTGTAATTGATTGTCTGTGACGCGTTTTCGTCTTCCAAGAGTTATCTAATTAACCCAAAACGAACCAAATGGATAAATACTACTTTATTTGACCCAGGTATTCGTTATAGAACCTCAGTTTTAATTCAAATAACCTAATGCAGAAGTTATGTTATTGAAATAGTTATATACTAATAATCTCATACAAATAAAATATAGACAAATAATTCAACATGTTTATTTTGAATTAATTTACAAAATTAATTCAAGTAATAAACTAAAATGAATCATTGAATACAATCAAAAGAATTTTAGCCAATATAAGAATTAATATAAGTTACCAATTTGTAGCAAGTACATGTCATATAGCTACAAAAAAATGTGCGAGCTAGCAAAGGGGGCCCAATAGACATATATAGATCAAGTATCTATAATTATAAAATAACATATCCCCGACACTTATATTTTATAATTATCAACTCTAAAGCTATTTCGCTAAAAGCTTAGAGTTGCACTCTTGAACTATATTACGAAAACTCTAATGAGTTAATCGTCCATGGCATATCATGATGTGTAACATCCCTATAGGACATTCATAATCGGCTTAAGGATAAATTCCGTTTTACCTCCCCGTTTATATTTATGTTATGTTTCATTGTATCACATTGGAATACTTACTATTCATTACTGATGCAAATAGTATACCATTTTGTTAGACATGTATGCCCTAATGGAGCAAAAATGTAATAAATTTTTGGAGACATTTTTATCAATAAAGAATTTATTATTCATATACCAAATATTGTCCTCTTTACGTTCATATTTGTTGAATGTATGATAAACAAACAATAGTCTAAGACTGTCGATCTAAACCTTTAAGAATTGGGCATATGATGGACAAATTATGCAGAAGACATAATTCTTAAGGTGACGGTCTAAATCATAAGATCTGCAATCGAGGGAATAAAGTTGGGCGCTTTATTCATGTAAAGATTGTTATGTTGTCTATATCCCTATTGGGAGATGGTTTGTCTTGACCATCGGAGGTGGACTCCGTAAATAGAAACATTGGCACATTGTCATAGGTGACGATGTGTTGGATCGGGACATAAAGTGAATTGATTTGGATTAATAATTCTGTCTTGGCAAATCGATTCACTTTAGACAATCAT
>CAMOHE010045810.1:0-96724 GCA_946598075.1 Artocarpus hirsutus | reverse complement strand
TGAGCAGAGAGAAGGCATATTTTGTCTTTTGTCTGTACTGTGAAGTCCAAGATAGATCATGAATTATTGTCCTTCACGGTCACAATACTCTTTATGAATGGTAAAACTACTTGCTCAAAAAGTACCATCTGTATGATGTCGTATTTCGACCTTGTTTTCTTTCTTGTCATTTATATACTTTTCGATGCTTAACTTGCATAACTGAGGAAATGAAGCATATTCTTCCACTTAATTGACATCCATTTATACTACATTTTAACATCTAGTCTTTTGAATTTTGATAAAGTTACACTTGGTTGAGGATGTTAATCTTTTAATGTGCTTACTCAATGTTTCTTTCAGAATGCTTTAGGTTGTGTTTGGTAAGAGGAAAGAAAGCAGGAAAGAAAGGTATACAGCCTAGGTGAGGAAAACGGAGAGTAAAAGGAGGAATTTTCTTAGTGTTTAATATAGATTTCCCTCGTCTAATCTCTCTATGTGGGAGATATACAAAATTAATTTCCCACTGATTTCTTTGAGAATATTGAGGCAGATAGTCTTGTTGTTTGGGATAGAGTCAAATTTTGGGTAGCTATTTGGGTACACAAAGATCTTAAGTTGAGTAGCGTGTTATTTTCAGATACAACAAGGGGGTTGGGCCCCTTTTTTGTATTTCTTTTTTCTTGGATTCAGCATAATTCTTCCTCTATTCTCTATACATAATTTTTTTTTCATTTAGTACAAAGTTTCTTTCTAAAAAAAAAAAAAAAAAAAAAAGAAATTTAAAAAAAAACCTTGTCTCTTCTCTCCTAACAAACGACCATATGTCCCAATATCCTTCCAATAATGAGCCCCTGACCCCTTTCCCTCCCATTGTTTCTTTTTTTCCAATAATCATTGTAGTTACTACTTATGATGTTTCTCAGTCTATTAACAAGTGACTTTCATACCCATTCAATCTTTTGCTCTCTTAACTAGTTGCAAGTTTAGATAGTAGGAAGTGAATCTTTATTACCACTATATAATTTGAGTTCTATATAGCTTTAGGAATTGGCAGGCAGTAAACTTATAGCCATATTTTGTCGACAGAAACTCGAAAGAACTTTATGGATGAAATATGCAAAAAGATGACAATTAACAGTTGATATTGTGAAGTTCCGTCCCACCGTATATTTGTTAAAGTTTCAAGTGGCCAACAATTAAAAAATTTGTTTCTTTTTGTTCCTTTTGTTTTTTTTAAAGAGAGACTCTGTTTTGTGTTCTCTGACCTAGCTGATTCTATTTCCCTTTTATGAACCATTTTGCATAGAATGGTGATTTTTGCCTGCATTTTTATTCTATTTTTGGCCGTGGGAAGGTTGGTTATGGTTGGCAACATGCAGCCACATTATTCTTTTGATTACTTGGTGTTTATTCTGGTCGTGGGATCTGTGACACAATTTTGTTCCCTGGGCCAACTTGGTTGGATTACTAAAATGAGTGCTTCCATGTGTTCTGACTCTCACGGAGAGCCCACAAGCGTTGGGCTAAACTCAGAGACTCTCCGGATCGTACGAACAAGGCCACGGGTGTCACAACTCTATGTGGGACCTTGGACCCATGCCGTTGTGAGTTGTAACGCCGTGCACCATTAGCGCCAAATACTATTGCTTGAATGATTAACAGTACATGTTCAATATCTTTTGATGCTCTTAGCATTCTACTATTCTTCTCAAGGTACCAAAATAAGCAAAAACTTAAGAGGGGAAATTTAGGTATACTTCTTTCATTCCATGAGAACCTTAGGCTGTGTTTGCATATTGGGATGAAAGTGCATTTTGTCTCAAGTTATCCTTTTTTTTTTTGAAGAAAAAGTGGAAAACCATTTCTTTCTTTTCGTTTTTTGGTTCCTTTTTTGGCTTTATTGTTTTATCATTTCTTCCTTCTTGACAATAGTTTTGAGTATTGTACTTTTGTGCACATGCACAAAAAAACAAAAGTATAAAAGCTAGAGTTTCATGATCTAGAAACTTGATGCCAGCATTAAAAAAAAAAAAAAAAAACCTATGTCGATGTCAAGTATATCCATTTGGAATTTTCCCTTTTTTTCTTCTGGGAAACTTCAGACAGCACTTTTCCCCGCTATTTTCGTTTTTATTTTAGTGGTCCTTATATAATTAGTGAAAAAAATGTTCAAGTGTTTATGCAGTTCAAGTGTTTGAGTAGAGTATTTGAATGAAGATTTAAATTTTTGTAAGAGAAAATACTGTAACAAAATGATTCGAACCGTGATTCGAATATCGAAACAAACAGGTCTTAACCATTCGTAATTACATAGACCTCACAAGGCGTTATGTCAATACCCACACAGACAAACAACAGAAAAGGAATATTTGCAAGCGTTTCTCCATTTGTGGTAGTACTTTTCTGACCTAATCAAATTACAGCCACTTATGTATACATATATATATAAATATATATAGTTATATAAGAGAAAATTAAAATAGCTAGGATGTGAACAAGAACTCCTTTCTTTATTTTCATTTTTTTTTTTTGTTTCATTGGAATATGTCATATGGTTTATGCACCTATAACATATACACTATTCTAAGGAAAAAAAAAATTTAAAGCACACATTTTACTTTTTATTTTTTTTTGGATAATGTAATGACTATCCGTCGAGGAGGAAACTGGTGAAGGTGGGATTTCGCCAAGTATTAATCGGTGGAATAAAGATCTTGGAATTGCAAAAGTTTACCAATTCCAAGTTTAACAAAACGACGGTTGAATGGTACAGCTATAAGCAAGCTTTTCTATGGTTATACACGTATACGTTGTACGTGTTCTCTCCCTGGAGGTTTCTTAAATCAAATTCGAAAGCAACTATAGCCGAAGGCCGGCTCTGAATATTTTGGGGCCTTTGGTAAAAATTTTAAAGAGGTCTTTTTTAAAAATTAAAAACATCAATTACATTTTATATGTTGATAAAGTTCATAAATTGAAAAAAAAATCGGAAAATTACCTCGAAAAATTGAAAAATGTCAATTACATGGAAAACACTGAAAAATTGTTTTCTTTTTCTAAAGTGTAAAATAGATAGAAGCAAATATTTATTTATTAGCAAACAATTGAAAGAAAAAATTTTCTAAATTTTTCCTACTTAAAAAAAAAAGCCCTTTTTTATATTTCTTTTAATAAAGAATTCAATTGTATGTTTATCAAAAATATTTTTTGAAGTATGCTAATTAGACACTTTTATCAATATTTTTTTAAGGAAGGAATCATTATTTTCTTGTGAAAAAGAATAGTTTGATGCTAGGAAAAAGAATATTTGAAGAGTGATTTTCAAAAAAAATAATAATAATAAAAAGTGCTCCACTTTTATTGGCTGATTTATCTTGCCACATTTAATATCTTTGTTTTCAATGCATAATTAAAGGATTTGTTAGTTATCTTTAATTTTTTTTTTAAAAAAAAAATCAATCTATTAATGCCTAAAAAGTAGGCTATTGTTACCCTTACTTTAAAGAAGTGGGCCTTAATCAATGCCTAAAAATATGGAGCCTTAAGCAACTGCTTAAATGCCTAGGGATACATGCAATGTATGTGAACAAAGAATTGTAATTGATAGTATAAATTGCATCTTAAACTATTTGTTTTTTATACAATATATCTCGAACTTTCAATCTTAACAAATGCACCTTAAAATTTGAAATCATTAACGATTGAGGTCAAATAGGTAACAAACGTTAAAAAGCATGGACATTTTTTATCATAAAATTTGCATGTGAGATTTTCTAAGGGTAGAGCTCATTAATTTTTTTAAAAAATTAAAGCTTTATATGCAAAAAGAGTTTTAACGAAAATTAAAACAGTTATTGGACCTCAATTGTTGATTTCAAATTTAAGGGTACATTGTGCAAAAATTAAAAGTTTAGGATGCATTATAAAAAAGTGAATAGTTTAAGGTGAATAGTGTAATTTACTTTGCTTAATAATAATAATAATAAAATAATAATAATAACAATAAAATAAATAAGTAAATATTTTTCTCTTTTTCTTCCTCTTTTTTTTATTTTTTTTTATTTTGTGTGGGTTTTATTTTCCTTAACTATGTTATCCGCACCTCATAACATCAAGTTTCTCTTATACAGGCCAACAAACAAACAAGGAAAAAAAAAGTTAACGAGACAAATGACTTAATTACGTTTATTAAATTAAAATATGACTCTAGTTTATAAATATTCTACATACGTCACAAAATGATATCATTAAAATAATTTCGATGTAATTATATACTATAAAATATGATATTATTAAAATAATTACCATATCATAAAAGACATTTTTAAAATATTTTAAATATTATATTAAATTTTAATTTTATAACAATAATTTGGTCATGTATTGTAATTTTTTTTTAAAAAAAAAAAACTTTAATTGGCATGGGTTTCCCAAACAAACCCGCCAAGAGTTAAAGGAAAAGAAAAAAAAGTCATTTTCCTATGCAAAACATGGAATTCAAGACCTAACTGAAAGTCGGCGCCAATCCCGGGAGTTTGCGTGCAATTGGACAACCATCCACCCTTTTTGCATTAATTGTGATTCCTTTTTTTTTTTTTTTTTTTTTGGTTTTTGGACCCTCTATGTGTTTATGAACTATTTTTCCGACCCATTTATTGTGGTAAACAGAAGAACTTTGAATTGAAACTCCATACTGCTCAGCTGGAGACAGAGAAAGGGAGATAGACAGGGAATCCCAAAACCATGAACAAAGCCATAGCAAAAGTTAAGAACATAATGCCATACAAGCACAAATGCATAGGGGAGAATATCTAGGCTCATCTGGTGAAAAAAAAAGGGGCTTATTTAACACTGTAGTTGTACTGCTGTATATGTTCATTATCCTAAAGGTAAAAAAATTATTTCATAATTAATATAAAAAAAATTCTCCATAGTATGTGTTTCTGAAGTAACTAAATTTATCCCAAATAGTATAATCAGCCTTTAATTTATCATAAATTTCAATTTCAAATCCCTTCACCTTATACCCTAAAAATATTAGGATTTAACAAAAAATATATTACAAATTATATGCTTGTCTTCAGTTCATGAAAGATCAACGCAATGCCATATTATGTAATGATAGGAGGGAGAACATGAATTTTTCATATGATATATTTAAAAAAAAAAGTGTGTAACATTTGTATACAACCGAAATTTCACAGAATTATACTTTACAAAGCCATCATTACATAGAGTAGATATCGTATTACATCGGCATCTACTTCATACTTATGGGACAAACAGTTATGCCTCGAAATATGAGAGGTGACATGACGGGTTGATTAAGTTAATTAAGCAAAGATTTTAATCAAACACATGTTAAATAAATGAATTAGTTACGAAAGATGTGACAGCTTGAAACCTTTTTAAAGTAAGCTTTTATATTAATTAAACAAATAAGAATAACAAAATAAACAAGAAGAAATTTATAAACAATTAAAGAGAAATGAGAATGGGTCTCACGGACCCACATCTTGTACACACATATAGTACTGACAATATTATGTTATAACCACAGTCCAAATAAGGAGGGAGCTAGAGAATTACATGCCTTAATTTTTATAATTTAAACAACCTACTCGATTCCTCTAATGCCCATGTGTCTTGTCTATGGACTCCTCTTCAAACCTAAGCTGAAATCCACCAAGAGGGAAAAGGTTTTAAAACAAATAAAATATAAGTGAAAGGCTCAGTAGGACCATGAATTTAAAAACATTAATTTAAAAAAAAAAACTTCATTATTTGAGAAATTATCTAGAAAATAACTTGAATGAATGAATAAATAAAAATTCGACAAAATTTTTCTTACCAAAATCGTTTATTGTTTGTCCAAAAAGAATATCATTTTCTTTTCTTAGGCAAACCATATATATACCACCACCGTAGTGGCCCAGCTGTGTTTCGAAACCTGCCCCCAAGGTTGCACTCTACACAACCCAATCTCTGATATAGCATCATGCCCTTAAATATATATATATATATCTTTCTATAATCATTAAAATCTCTTTTTATCAAATATAATCATTTACATTCATTATGAGGTTTATAATAAAAATCACCTCAATTCTACCATTTATGAAATCAATCAGTAACAATCCATTTTCAACCAATCATTGAAAACATTTTGTTAAAAATTCTTTAAGGCCAAAACATTTAAAATTAGCTACCAAAGAATGGGTAAAAGTCCTACCTCAATACTCGTACCGATGCCCTGCATCGTAATCTCGGTCTGCTACACGTTAGCTACGCGGAATCACAAACAACCTTAAATGTATAATAACTTAATCTATCAATATCTAGCTCGAGATATCCTATGTTACTTAACTATCTCATGGTGTCTTAGTATGTCATTTAAGTTTATAAAGTCATTTTATAAAGTCAGAATCTCAATCGGGATTCAAAATAGTGAAAACGAGTGAAAAATAACAAAATCCCATCATGCCCGGTCGACTTGTCGGTTGCCCTGGTTTGATCGGCCGAACTTTTTCAAGTTTAGCCTGCCGGTCATATGAATTCGGCCTGTCGAACCCTTGAATCCAGCCTACAGAACACAAAGTTTAGCCTGTCGATCTAAAAAATTTCAAAAATTTCCAAGCACGGGTTCTCGGCCTCCTAAGCCCAATTCTTCAATTTTAACTTGTTTTCTCAATTCCCAGGCATGGATAGTGTTCATAGTTGATAGAAAAACATAGTAAATTACTTTTTAATGCTTTAAAACAAGTTTAAAACAAAAATCTTGAAAAATCCCTAAAATAGAGGAAAATAGAGAAAAATAAAAATCTTGATTTAAATCCATTTTTGATCAAACAAAGCTTAGATTCTAGTTGTTTTAAGTTCCTCTAACCTAGATTAAAGGTTTTCTAAGCTTAAGAAATCTTAGATTTCAAAATACCAAAAAAATTGAAAAAATTTAAATGTTTTGAAAATTTGAAATTTAACCTTAGATTCAAGCTTCAAATCTTATTTTTGGTTGCTCAATTACATTCTCGAGCCTCCAATTCACTAACCCGAAGCTTGAGATTGATTTTGATTCAAAAATTTTTGAGAGAAGAAGAGAGAGAAAGAAAGGTAGAGGGAAGAGAGAGAGAGGGACGCATGACAGAGAGGGGAAAAAGAGAGAGATGAGTGAAAGAGAGAGAGAGAGAGAGAGGTGAGTTTAAGTAAAGGAAATGGTAAGCGGTTTTACTGTGTGAAAACCGTGTGCCACCTACGATTTTATAAAATAGGTTTTTTTACATTTTGTTTTGTTTCAAAATTCAAAATGAGAAATAAAATAGTTTAAGGAAATTAAAAGTCAGTAAAATATTCAAAATAACATTAATTTAGAAATTTTATAAAATGATCAATTTAAGTTTAAAATACTCATTATGGTATACTAATCCACCATTTTACTTATTAATAATATTTAATTAATTTTGAGGCATTACACAAACCATAATTAATCGTCAAATACTAAAGCCTTTGCCTACACGTCAAAATGGTATAAAATTAGACCGTTTAAGAATAGTATTTATAAGCTAAATTATTATTTAATTTTAGCTTATTGCAGCCACATTTCTCATGTTTCCCTCATATCCATCGCTTTTCAATTTAAAAAAAGAAAAAAAAATGTCTTTAAAAAAAATGTTTCCCTCAACTCTGACAATTATTTGTTCTTCTTTTCCCTGTCCGTCAAAGCATTAATTTGCTTTTGTGCACTCTAAAGTTGCTCAAAAAGATGTAGCTATAGCCCTAAACAAACGTGCTGTTTCTTGCCTTTCTCTTGTTTTATATCTTTTAGTTAATATATCTTTCTGGCCATGGTGTAAGATCATCTGGGTCTAGATCAGCTTTTTGCCTGCTGTTTTTCACAGAAGCATGTTTAAGCTTTGGAAAGCTAACGCAAGAGAGGACTATGAACAATACCCTTTTTTCAGTACTCGTAAATATATGTATATGTACGATATATATACACACTCTCCAGTATAGTCCATTTATGATCTCTCTCTCTCTCTCTCTTCAAGTCTCATTGTGTCATAGAACAAGATCTAGTTGCTGGATTTTTTGGTCAGCTTGCCTTCTTACTTGTCTATTTTATTGGGTTAGTAAAAGTGGGAATTGTTTCTCTGCTGTTTCTCAGCTTTTTTTCTTTTTTTTGTAGGCATTATTCATGTGGTGATTAAATCGTAAGGTATTATTTTGTCTTTACAGGTTTGTATTTTTCTTTGATAACTCATCTCCACGAGAATCAGAATCTGTCAGTACGTCTTTTATTATTTTCAAACCATATTTTATAATGTTGGTGTATATAAAAAGAATAATGATAATAGTCCGGCAATACTGCAAAGAAGAAACAATAATAATAACAATAATATAGCTCTGAGAAAGAATAACAATGATGGGTGCAATAATAGTTGTAGAGTATACAACAATAATCAAAATAGTAATTATTAAAAATATATGCATAAAAATAATATTTAAAAAAACTGTATTTTTCACAAATATATGCATAAAAATGATATTAAAAATGAAAAAAATTTAAATTAAATGGCTCATATATTGAATTATAACATGAGCAATCAAGTGTTCTATTTTAAAGAACTCTAACTTCACACAGCTTAAAAAAAAAAAAAACAACGGACTTAGTACCAAATGATCAAAGAAATCTAGATTGACATATCTAAGAAACAAAACCCAAGCCTTTTCTTTCAATCGGTGGACATTGAAGAAGCAATTTTCGAGTAAAAAACACAAAATAAGCCACAAATCAAAGCCACAATCATATTTCACAATCACAGATAGAAACAAAAACACAAGGAAAAATGATGATCAATTTGCTGCTGATCAAAATTCCATGCCAAAACAAAGTATCATCGCATACTTTCATTTGCAAAAACTGAAACGAAACAATAAAATTAGCTGGAAAAAGAAAAAAAAAAAAAAAAAAAGCATGCCCGGCTAATCCTATCGGCTATCACATATATCAAACATGCCGTTATATTGTACAAAGCACCCCAAGATTTTGTTGGAGACTTGAAGCAAATCAATGGGATTTAATGTGGCAATATATTTTTATAACATACATCCTTTATTTTCTTTCATTTTTTTTCATAACACCTTTTTTTATAATTTGTATGTATAAGCGTGCGCATGTGTTTTTGTGCCTTTAAAAATAAATATCTCATATATATTGACTGTTCGATATTTCTGGCAATAAGAATATTACATACGCTAAAGTAAATGTATATGTGTATGGGAGGAAAGCTGCAGCCTTGGTATAAAGTGCATCCTGCTTGTACTTCATAAGATATTACATATACTGTATATCTGTTAGGATATGCATGCTTTGAACAGTCTATGAAGTACGCATAAGGCCAAGAAATGTTGGGTCTGCTTCTAGATAGATTAATATGGTTGTCGACCTTCTTTTCTTTTCCATGATTAATAGAAATATTCAAGCTTTCAAAAAGGAACACGAATATGGGCAAAAGTAACAGTCCTTTAACAGAATTGGTCATACACATGTAACTGTAAAAATTGAGTTGTAAGTGGACGTTTATTTTGTGTAAGGATTACAGACCTTGTAGAGAGGTGTAATAATATTGGAGAATAATTTTTACATGCAATATTTCTTGAAGAACCGAGCTAGAATATATGTATAGTGTATAAATACATATACATAGGAACTTGCTTCTCCCCGCCAGGTGGAGGCTTCGCCCCCTATATGATACTTTATTAAGCAAGTAAAGTAACTTTTGTTTATTGGTAAATGGTCCATGTAGGCTGTTTTAGTCGCATAATGGGAGTGTAATTGTTCAGCTACCGGTTATTACTAGTGATGATGATAAATTGACTGGGGAAATTGAAATTATGTAATATACTTGAGGGCTATTCTATTTTAAAATTCGTACGGAATGCATCCTACAATGGGCGACGTAACAATCTGCGACTAAATGTAACAAATATTTATTTACGACGTAGCTTTTCTGTATTTTGTATATCTAAGCATAAATTTTGATCGTCCTGCATGTTTAAGCATATAAAATCAGTTCAGTCATTAAGACAGCTGTAGGCAACAAACTGAATCTTGGGCTAGATGCTGTTCAATAGTTGTAGGTAATTGTTTAGCTTTTTCCTCTGGTTTGAGAATTTCATATATCACGATAGGGTGTTTGGAACATCATCCGCCACAACGGCTACATCGCACGGGGAGAGGGGCAGAATTTTGGGCTAGGTGCAGTTCAACAGCGACCTCGCGCCATCGCGAGTCAAAAGAGGGGCACAAATAGGAATACAAAAATCCAAATCTCCTAATTCTCCAACAATGTCTTCCATAACACTAGAACCCAAACCACTAGCAACCTTCTCTCCACGCTGTTCGCCGCCTACCCACCACTCTCTCGCGCTGCCCTATCCACTGCCCCCGCTGCCAAGAGCCACGAGCAAAAGCTCGAACTGATCGCTAACGAGCTTTCTCGAACTTACCAATCTCTAGATGCACGACTACGCCGTGCTCTTTCGCCTCAAGATGGGCCTCAACTGCTAAAGCCTAGCGGTCTCCGCAGCTCCCAGAACGAACGTCGGATCTGGGGACGTGGGCGCCGGCTAGGCAAAGGTGGAGAAGATCGCATTCGACATCAACCTGGAGAGGTTTGAGGCAGCAGCGAAGATCAAAATCATAAAGGAAGTGAGGGCGTTCACGGATTTGGGGTTGAAGGAGGCCAAGGATCTGGTGGAGAAGTTTCCCACTGTGCTAAAGAAATAAAAAAAAAAAAAGAATTTAAGTAACCCAATATTACCGAGTGAAAAAACTTTCTTCTTATACGACAAGTAATAATAAAACAAAAGGTAAATAAACAGCCTAAAAACTCCATGTCGTTTTCAAAGAATAACGCCTAAAAACCAAAAAGAAAAAAATTGACACATAAGTCAGGATTTAACCGGTTACCGGTAATAATAGGTTATCAATGGTTCCTTAATCCCTTCAACTCATCACAGCCATTCAATCGCACCTGAACGCCTCAAATTACTTGGGCGAATAAAACACCTAGGCGTATTAAATACCCTTATATACATACATATATATATATATATATATATATAGATGAATGTATTTAGGGCAATGGTCGAACTTTACATGTCGTGAAAAAGTGGGTTTGAAAATATTGTTAATTTATGCTTACAACCACCTTGATTAAGGTTTTATCCATCAATTTCCAAGAATTTACATTACTAATTAGTTGTATTACTTGTATTATGCTTGCAAGAGCGAGTGAAAAGGGAAAATAATTAATAATAGCATCAATATAACAATTTTTATATCTTAAAAAAATCAAGAATGTTTATGATGTCTTGGCTATATCTGAATAATTATATATTGGACCTGATCAAGGTCCGGTGTTGAACCACATGGTGATTGATTAATATGAATCCTATAAAAGATTAATATTCTCTCTTATGATTATTAGGACCACTCTTGAAGTTGACAGTCCAACCGAGACCAAAGGGCCTCGACAATAAACCAAACCAAAGCAAATATATATCTACCTTCAGCTTTTTCCTAGACCTACTTTATTCAGACCCTTCAACGAAAAGCGAGGTTTTGTCCCCCAGAGTGCAAATATTTTTGTTGCTTGGCAGACTAACTTCACATGCTTATTAACATTTTTTTTAAAGGATTGTGGTGTTGCTTTGTTTAACGGAAACCTTTTTCCTTTTTAATTTAAAATATTATAATTGAAGATTTGACGTACCCCAATATTTTTATTTCTTTTCTTCTTAGACGCCTTTTGTCCGCGACTTGTGCACTTAAATTTTCTGTTTTATGTTGTTAGCTACGATTAATTTACAAATTTTGTTTAATAACTTGTTAATGTCATAAGCAGGAATTTCTGTACGTTCTAGATGACGATGTTGAGTTTGAGCTATATTTGAACTAGATGGGTAAAATCTTATATAAAAAACAGTTTATAATTGGGTTTTTTTTTTTTTTTTTTGAGAGAATGTAATACGTTAATGTAAGACTATCATAATATCAAAATTTGGCCCATGGTATGTCCATCTTAAACTAAAAACAAGTGTCTCGGCACTATATGGGGTCATTGTCTCTCTGAACTTGGTCCACTCGTATTTAATATTTTACCTAATTGTTTATTTTATGTTGCTGAGGATAAGAAGGGAATCATGACCCAAGCATTAATACATACAATTGAATAGTAGGTTCTTCTCCAATCGAATTCTATTTATATATGTGTGTACATTTATATATATATATATATATATTTGTTATTGTTTCTCATTTTAAAATCTATTGCAACGAAATAACAAATAGAAAATCAGATTTTTTTTTTGGTGGAAGTTAACTTGACTTTTTTGAAGAGTCATGAACATTTGAACTAATTACTCTAAGCACTATCTTATCCTCAGCTTTTAAAGCTATAATGTTTATTGCCACCAAAATTTATTAAGCAATAAGAATTGGAGGGTACCTGAGATTATCCTTTAATTATAATTGAATTAATCAATAATGTAGGCCCATATGATAGATGGGTATCTTAAAGATTTGTCTTAACTTTTAAAAGCATATTTTAAAACCAAACTTTATGGTTTAATTGAACCCCATCAAAACATCAATCCGATAGTGCTAGATTTAAAGTATCTCACGTAGGCATGTCTTCTTTTTCGCGCAATGTATCCAAAAGGATCAGTCATTCTAAGAAACCTTTTGTTAATTTCTCCATAAAAAGTTGAAATGCTTGTGTGTAAAGTAGAGGGGAATAGTACTTTGACAAAACTACATTTCCACTCCATTGGTAGAGTAAAAAGTAGTTTTTTTTTTAAATGCCAGGTGGGATTTTCTATTGTCAGTAAATTCTAAGGATTCTTAAAAAAAATAATAAAAAAATAAAACTGCAATAGCGACAAGGAAGTAGATGCTAATGTTCTTTCAACAAAGCTATCAAGGTGGAATTTGGCATCTTCCATTTGTTATTTTTCACTTGGAAATATTAATGTGAAATGAAATTCTTTTATGGGGCGGTGCCCTCTATCGTCATTGGCAATTAATGCTTTAATTTTAAAATAGAAAATAAAGCTAGCAATTACCATCCCTAGTGGACAAGCCCCATATTATCATGTGTCCTATGGTCATATATGAATTTTCAAAATTACCATAGCTATGACAGCGTGATTGGACTGAAACTCTTCATACAGTAATAATCGTTATTAGCAATGGTGAGATTTTAACAGCATCTTTTCATTTGGAATTTTAATTACCATTTTTTATTCTAAATAGTTTTCTTTGTTCATAATAAACACTTTAAGATTTTAGAATGTCTTCTGGAATGTGTGTGAGAGGAAAAGAAAGACACCTACCTTATTACCTTGTTATATACTTTCACATATATAAAGCATCCAAAGTTGAACATGGTACAACAACAGCCACAAAATTTTGATACCTGTGCGTTTTTCAGTCATTCACAAAAGTTGTCCTCTAATGCTAGTAGAGAAGTCTTGGTTAAAGCTTAATATTCAATTACATGAAAAAACCAAAGAAGCTACAACAGAACTTGAGAAAAAAAAAACTCCCCAATAAGAACAATAGGTCACTGTTTGTTCTGATTTCCTCTTTTAGAATCAACTTATTTCGTTTGGGTTGGTACAAGCATTTAACGTCACATTCAAACTTTAATTCTTCTTTTTTAATCTTGTTTTCCAGTAGTTTTTTTTTTTTTTCCAAAGGCAATATATATAATAAATATGGTACAATGTTTGATCGAATATTGTGTAAAAAGGAGGAACCAAAGTCATCTTTTCGCTTGATTGGTGCTACTCCCTACCGAATTCATCTTATCAAAAAGAAAAATCACTTTCCTTTATTCCAAACTAAAAAAGAAGAGGGATAGAAAAGGAGGGGGTGCTTGAAAGTCTACTTGCTTTGAGTGCAAGAAGCTACCAAAAGCTTTTTATTAAAGGAGATGGCTCTCAATTCTCTTCTCACCCCCACAGCTGTGAATGATTTGTTGCTATGTGTTTGCTTAAAGTTTGACCTTGATGTACATGATTATCACGTATTTATAATTATTGCAACAAAAGCTAGGTGGGGTATTGGTGTGCACTAGTGAAAAGAGTAATGGGCCCTTTTGTCTCATAATATTCCATCAAACAACCTTTAGGAAATAGCTTTCTATTAACGCCCATGATCATTGCTTGAGGAATTGCCAATTTGAACTTTGTGCGGGAAAAAAAGAAATTAAAAAGGTGTTGCCTTTTGAGGTTCCAATTTGGTCAAATTAGAAAAAAATTACGTGTGAGACAGAGGGGGAAGGATAAGGAAAGATCCTTACAAATGGGGTCATTGGTTGATCCTAGCAAATCTTACTTGAAGGGAAAAAAATAATAATAATAAAAAAGAAAGTGAAAAGAAAAGAAAAGCCCCTTTTGAATTATGGATCCTCTATTATTGGTGGGGAGAGAGAGAGGCATGAGGCAATTAAAAAGGAGTGTAGTGGGAAACACTTTTTTTTCCCATGTGAAGGAACCGACTACAAAGCAACCCCTTTTAGGAATGATGCTCAGGCAGAATAATTATCAATCCACAAAGACACGAGGGTAGAAAGTTCTTAATTCGAGCTATGGAAAAGAAGAGCGTGTGATGCTAGAAAGATATATCTTGAGAAGAGGTTCTATATCAAAGTGGGGGAGAAAGGGGTTTAGAGTACTGATGAGGTCACCTAAGTCATTCTCAAGTGGAAGAAATGATTACGGTATCATGCTTAAATACATGGGTATATGCAAGAGACAAAAGAAATTAACTTCTTCCCCTTCGCTTTAAGTGCATGTTTGGGGAGGGATTTTTAAAAATTATTTTTACCTTTCTAAGTTTAAAAGTTGTTTTTATAAGTGTTTAGAGATCTATTAAAAATATTTTGTCTTTTCAAAAAACTTTTTTATTAAAACCACAAAATATAACTTCTTTAAAAAGCACATTTAAAAAAGGTTTTGAAACTTGTACAAGAGTTTAAAAAGACATTTGGCCCATTAAAGAGGGCTTCTTAGAAGCTTCTTTTGATTTCTCGTATCTAAAAGCTGCTTGTGAAAGTATTTAAAAGACCTATCAGAAGTACTTTCGTTCTTTAGAAGTGCTTCTAATTAAAGTCACAAAACTGTGGCTTCTTAAAAAAAAAATTCTAAAATAGACTTTGAAACTTACACATAATATTAATATCATATTTTAAACTTCAATATAATATTTATGTAACGCATTAAATATTTTAAAATCATTTTTGACCAATTTAAGTTCTTTTAAAAATATGATTATAAATACTTATCAAAAAATTCCAACTTTTGTTTTACTTCTTCTCTTGATCACTAAAAGCACAAGTTAAAACTAAGCCAAACAGGCGCATTATAAACTTCCTATAACATATTTTTTACTTGTTAAAAAAATTTAAATCATTTTGATCTATGTAAACTCTTTTAAAAAATAGTTTAAAAGTTATAACTTTTGCTTCTCTTCTTCTATTAACTAAAAGTACAAACAAAGTTGTGCAAGACGGGCCCTTTAATCTATCACTTTTTCATTTCATTTTTTTTTTTTACAAATGTGCCCTAAAATTTTAATATAATCAATGTTTCCGCAAATATTTAAAAATTCTTTATTTTGACGGTATCAATTTAAAAATGTAGCGTTTTTATTTTTAGAACGTATAAAAGTTTGTATAAATATTGATATATTTATATTTTTCACAAAAATATTGATTTACGCAAAATACCAGTAAAATATTGATCATTAAGCATTTGTGAAATCCGGATATTCTATACATTATTTTTTAACGTTTTTATTTTCTGTTAATGTGGCCAAATTCATGTATATATATTTTTTTACTATAATTTTATATGCTTTCGTTATTTACATGATATAAGAAGACAAAAGCATCATTCTTGATTTCAAATTATGAAAGAATATAAAAACTATTCAAACTTTGTCTTAATTATATGATTTAAATAAAAAAAGATATTGAAAATACCTTCAAACCTCTAAAAACTCCTTTTACTACTTTTTTTTTTTAATCTACATGGAAGATACCTACAATAGGTCAAATATTGATATAATTATTTTACTGAATTTGTAAGCATATACTTATTATTTGTTATTTGTTATTCATATAAAAAATTATTATTTACTATATTATATTCACCTTTGACCATACATTTTTGTCATATTGCACTGATAGGGGGATGATCTTAAAAATATTTACTCTTTGAAGTCCTTGTCTAGGGGAAAGCACATCTAATTGAGCAATCGAAGGAAATTGTTCATATATTCTTCTGCCTTTTAATAGCAAGATTACAACAAATGCATAAAGTGCCGACTATATAATGTTTTACATTCATAATTGGGCCCCTCTCGCATTTATTTTCTAGCCGATTCTACTTGGTGTATTTTTTTAACTAATGTTAATTAATTCAACGCAAATTTCTAGCGTCATGTCTCCATAAATAATCAATGGTTACAACTTTATATTTCAATCACTTTTACCTTTAGTTAGTCAATAAGTCCATTGGTGGACCGTCTTTAATAAATGCTAAATAATTGAATCTGGAGCTAGGAAATCTCACATATAAATATCCACATGTTTTTTTATACGTATATGTCCGCAACATGGATATAATTAGTTCTTATAATTTTAAAAAATAAATAAATAACCCATGTTTGGCATAGAAGTTCCCACCACGGTTCCTGCTATAAACTCAGTTATGAACAATATAAAGCTCTCACATGCTACAGTAAAAAAATAATAAAATAAAATAAAATAAAATTGCTACAGTGTAAAGCTCTCACATGTTACAATAAAAGTGGTTCTAACCAACGGTTCCCACTACTTTCCAAACACCACATGAATATATAGGTAGCACATTTTTAGATTTGATCTCCCCACGTCTCCTAACTGTGTTTACGGTCAGTTTGTGATACACACATTATTTATATATATATATATATATATGTGTATATATATATATATAAATCAAATTTGACGAAATCACAGAATAAAAAAGAAAGAAATTCATTAAAAAAAAAAACAAAGGTATTTAGCTGAAATTCCTTTAATCATCTTTCTTATTTTGCAAAGAGGACAAAATAGCATTGCCTCCTATTTTCAATTTCTTAAAGTTCATATGACAAGGGCAATTATCAAAACTAACAGGAGCATTTCTTGAACATTTGAAGTCTTCGGGAGTTTGGGAGGAGACACTAGGCAAGGTGAAGAGATTTAATAGTGCAAACATTCAAGACGAGTGTTACTCATTGATTAGATCCATCTAATTGTTACAATATAGGGCGTTAATCACAAGAGCAAATCTTAATATTGTTTAAGTCCAATTGGTATTTGTAATTGATCATATTAGTGGATTGTTCAATAGCTGGGTATCCCTTGTGGCCTTAGCTTGTATAACCGAACCACTATAAAATTATTTATATCTCATTATTTACTTTTCGTTTATGATAAATACTAAAAGTAGATCTTTCAATTGGTTTTAGAGAGGCATCACTAGCTCTTGTTTGGTGAGATTTTTAGGTTTAAATTTGTGATTACAGGCAATGAAACTTCTAAGAGACTGAGGCTCAATTACAAGACCACCATTGCTAGATGGAACAAATTATTCATATTGGAAAGCTTGCATAAAGGCATTCATAAAGGCTATTGATGAGAAATCATGGCATGTTATTTTGACTGGCTGGATTCATCCTACCCAAACCAATAATGATGGGAATAAAACATTGAAACTTGAAGAGAAGTGGTCTAGTAAGGAAGAATGATTGGTCATTATCAATCTAAAGCTGTAAATGCAATTTTCAATGTAGTCGATGTCAATCAATAAAAGCTTATCTCAACATGTGAATCAGTGAAGATGGGGCGAAATATTTACAGATTGTCATGAAGGAACCTCCATTGTGAAACTCTCAAAACTCCATACTAGGTTCAAAAATTTGAGAATGCATGAGAATGAAACAATTGATTTTAATTCTAAATTGTGTGACATAGCTAATGAAGTCTTTGTTCTTGGAGAAAAATATATAATACAAAACTTGTTAGAAAAACTCTAAGATCACTGCCAAAAAGGTTTTCTTATAAAGTAACTACAATTTAAAAAGCTTGAGATGTGAGCACCATGAAATTTGATGATTGATGGGGGTTCTTGCAAACTTTTGAGATGAATTTGAAGCAAAATAAGTAGAAGAAAAGCATCACTCTTCAAGCTAAAAAAAGAAAATCTCATTGAAGAACATGAGTTTGACGACAAGGAAGATTTGAATAAGTCTCTTCTTTGCTAACCAAGAATTTCAACAAAATTCTGAAGAAGATAAATAGGAAAAATGAATTTTCTAATTCTGGACAATCCAACAAATTCTACAAAAATAAGGTTGCCCCCAACTCCTTCGATGTCATGAAAAAAGCAAAGGGATACAATGTTGGAAGTGTGAATGCTATGGCCACATGCAATCAAAATGCCTAATACCCTCAAGAAAAAAGGTAAATCCTTGAAAGTCACATGGAGTAATGAAGAGTCAAATGGAAGTGAGGAAGACACTAAAGATCATATGAGCACCTATGTTTCTTTTAATGTCACCATTAACCGTGAGGTTTCTGCCAACGCTATCACAAAAGATGTTGCAATAACTTAAGCAACGCTTAAGGCAGATAATGAGGTTTCTGTTGAATCAGGCTCTGAATCTAATTGCAGTAGTGATGATGAAGACCTGAGCACGTAAAATATTCAAAAGGCATACCAAGTCATGTATAGCAAGTGGATTCAGGTATGTAAATTTAAAAAGTCACTAGAAGAGCAAGTTAATGAACTCTCCAAAGAAAAGGAAGTGTTAAAAAGGGCTACAATAACTATAAATTCCTTATTGTTGAAAAGGAAAAAAACTTGAAGAGACTAGGGCTAAACTAGAAAACACTCAAAAGAGCTTAAAGATGATGAATTAGGCGCAAGAAAGTTGGACAATATCCTATCACTAGGAAAATCAAATGATGATCATCATGGCAAAAGATACGCCGTTGAATGCTCAGCTTCAAAGATGATATTTGTAAAAGAATAACCAGCTCCTAAATCATGTTCTTTCTCTGGTAAGAAATCTATGCCCTCGCCCTCTTAGCATAAATTGGAAAGGTTTGTTTCCACTTATCATTATTGCAGTCTGTCTAGACATATAAGATCTAGATACTATAAGTTTTTAAATGCATCAGAAAATGGTTTGATAATCGATTCATTATTTTTCCCAATAAAAAAGGACCCCTAAATCTAAAATTATTAGAAAAGTTTAGATTAGGAAGACTGATTTTGTGTGTGAAAGTAAAACCTGAGACTTATGATGTCTTTAAGATTTGTGCATGAGACTAAAGACAAAAAAGCAATTGGTAAACATATTTTCTAAGGCTCTTGAGGATCCTAGGTTCGAATCACTTAGGAAAACATTAAGAATTTGCAGTGTTTGATTTGCATCTTAGTTTCTTTACGTTACACATGAATATTGCATTAGGCATATGTTAGGTTCATGTTTATTTGTTTTATACATAAAAAATTTGAAAATTTAGCATAAAAAATAGTTAATTGATTATGGATTATTTGAAAAGACTCTACATTTATGTGTAAACCAATCATGATCATTATAGAGCTTTTGTTAATTGATTTATGTGCACTAAAACTATCATATTCTAAATTGATTTTTGAGAATGATGCATTGTAATCTTGTTCTTTTTGGATTATGCTTCAATTTTTTTTCTTGGATTCTTTTTTGCAAATGAAACATAATATTTTAAAGAAATAAGTAATTATAATGTATCAAATTTAATTAATTAAAAATTAGTATGCCAAATTAAAATTTAGTTACTGGTCAATTATTTTAATTTTATTTTAATTACACCCCTTTTCCTTTTATTTTACTTACCCAAAACCAAACCCAGCATTTGTTAAAATTTCAAAATGGTTGCATCAGACACTTCCATCATTTTCAATGAAAATTATGTGCACTAGACAGAAACCACTTTAGAAAAACCATAAGCAGCCATGGCTTTACTTTGAAACCATATACCCAACTCTGATTGAAGGCTAACCTCAAGTCAAAACTCTTCCAGCTTCGACTCTCTCCCTCTTTCACATTTTTCTCTTTCTCCCTTTCTCAAATTTTGCTTCACCTAAACAAAAAACTCAGTCCCTTTTTGAGCTTGAACAAAGGCAGAATCACCCATTTTAGACCCAGATCTTTAGTAATCCGAGGTTAGAAACATCTTGAATGATTTGAACTTTTAATTTCAAATTTCATTGTTGAATTATTAACTTAAAATTCATGTTCTTGGGTTTGGACATTTATGTTAATATGAATAGTTTTGTTTTTGAAAAACTAAGAATGAAAATATGTGTGCATGTAATGATCTAAGGTTGTGCTAGCATGAAATGTGTTTGAATCATAGTGAGGAAGTAGTTATGAGCAAGGTTTTAGTTTTTATTCAAGTAAATTCATATTTAACACTTTTTACAATATTTTTCTTATTTTTAGAGTTTATGTGAAATTTGATGATAAAATGGTGTAACTAAGTTATATATATGCAAAAATAGTAAAGTTCACATAGTGATTTTGAATCATAGAACATGATCTAAGTGCATTGAAACTAATTTGGAAGAGTTTGAACTCAAGTGAGTTCAAATGCTCAAAACAAAGTGTCAGTGTTGAGACGCTGTGGTTGATCGACATTAGTGTGTCGCAGTCGCCCGATGAGCTACATGACATGGTGGTCAACATGCTAGTGTATTACTATTGATTGACTTGCTCCATAAGCAGCTGTTTTAGCCACCCAAGCCCCTCTTTTTTGCAATTGTGTTTTGAATGAGTTTTTACCACTTGAATTGACTAGAAATGATTAGTAATTCATTTCTAAGAGTGTTATATTTTAGTGAATGAATATAGAATTTAGAATGATTGATGGCACACAAAGAACCATAATGAATACACTAATGAGATTTAATTTAAGTTTCAATGTTAATAAGTAGGTTTACTCTTAAGGTTAGCTACTGTCTGTGAGGAGCTATCATGTATTGGTCCTATACGAAGTTGTGAGTGGTTCTTTGTTGCCAAAATTTGAGGTAGGATTTTCATACCCTTTCTTCATGGCCATGATATTTAAGTGTTTAGACCTCAATTTATGTTTTTGAATCTTCTATGAATTGAGTTATGACTTGAAGTTATTTTCAAACGTTTTGAAAATATGTTTCTAAAAAAGAAAATGTTTTTGAGGAATAATCAATATCTTGGGATAAGCATTCCAAACTAACATAATATGTTTGAAAACTTTCCAAACACCAATCGGTGTAAGATTCCCCGGTTGGTTGTGTTTTTAAATGCATGGTGCCACAAAGTTCAAGTCATGCAAAGGGTGACTTAAGGAGCAGGTCCAAAACCCCGATCGGGCCACTTTTGTAGTGTTTATTCTAAACCTTGCAATGAAATGAGTAAGTATTTATTTAAGATTTTACATTAAATCATATGGGGCATTCGATAAGTTTCACTACTATTCCAAAGATCACATATTGCAAATTAAATTTTGATTAATTTCATTCTTACTGTCTCTACTGTATTATTTTTTGTTTTGAACTTGAATTCCTACTGAGCCTTTCAGTCATAGTTTTCTACATGTGCTTTTATTTTAATTTCCCTAAGAGGTTCATAGCACGCAACAAAGTAAAGTGTTAATGGATTACTCACGAAGTTTGTGAGTTGAACTATTATTCGTGTTTTTCATTAAGGCATGTAATAATGAGACTATTTTCATGCTTTATGATTTATTTTACTGGACTGTGGTTTGGATGTTATTTTTTTTCTATTTGAATTATGTATGCACTACTTTGTTGTCTGGTGGAACTTGAATGGTATTTGATGTTGTTTATTCTAATTTGCCAATGTTGTTTTTAAGAAATTCTTGTGCATCGTTAATTAATATTATTACAAGTTATTATTATGGTTATTTAGAAATTTAAGGAAATAGTTGACTTTTTTTTTTAAATTTTTACAAAAAAGTTTGAGGAAATAAAGTCTTTATTAAATGATTCAAGTTGAATTTTAATTAATTATTTTTAGTCAAACTGCCACATCACCACTCCAATTCGGGAGAGTGAAAAGATTTGGTATTAAAGCTCTAGGTTTTTGAAACCTTGGGAAATGTGCATACCTAATAGGACATTAGAAAACTAGAGATAGTCTAGTTTTCTTTTTAGAACTGAGAGAATGACACCTAGGTGTCATCCTACTGGCACTGACCCTATTCATCATAAAGGTATGATGAATGCCATGTTTACTACTTTCCGTTAGATGGCAGCAAGGGTGCAGGGAGGAGATGTGCAATATCAACCTTTGATAGGAGCAGAGATCTGCAAGTTGTTGAGTTTCTATAGTGAAGCACTTGCACACTCTTGGCATGCCCATCAACCTTTGAGTTAAGTGCACGATGTATAAGCTGGAAAGAAATGACATCACTTGGTAGAAGCAGGCAAAGCATACTGAGGACAATAGAAACATAGATTGGATAGGATTCAAACAATTATTTTATAAGCGGTATTTTCCCTGATATTATCAAGACTAGAAGATCATTGAGTTTTATCAGTTGGAGTAAAACGAGATGATAGTCAGGGACTACGAGACAAAGTTTACTGAGCTGGCCAGGTTTGTTCCATCAGCAGTTGGGTCTAAATAAGAGAGGTCATTAAGTTAGAGGAGGGACTTATATGTTCCATTTGACGTCAATTAATCGCTTTGAGGATCAAAACTTATGATGATATGGTGTCATCAACTATGTCAATTAAGAGGGACAACACTAACTATTATGAGAGCTAGACGAGGACCACTGATGGACCACAACGAAACACTCAAAGGAACAACAACAACCAATAGCCACAACAACAGTCTAGAGGTCAAAGTAGTGGTAGCATCAGTAGTGGCAGTAGCAATTCATCTAATGGCGATTGAACCAATCCTTACAACTTTTACTATTACCACTACAAGTAGTTCAGTCATATCAAGAGGAACTGCCAACTCAGGAACCCTCAACAGGGGCTACAGTATAGAATAGGCGGCTTGATCGCCTGCACCTCAACAGTTTCCACAACCTCTGTTCCATTAGTTCACGCCTCAATAAAAGTCTTTCCTAGTGTAGAATTTCTGCCTACAGAATTTCCAACAGAACATCCCATAGTACAGGTTACAGAATCCAAACAATATGTATTCTCCACCATAGTAGTTTTGTAGGCCAACGAACCTAAGACCCAGCAATGAAAACAAAAAAAAAAAAAAAAGGAAAGGCACAAGGCAAAGTTCATACTATGGCAGTAAGAAGTTCATGGGATCAAGTTAGTAAAGCCATCATTGATGGTATGATTCTCATTTCTTAATCTTTAACTCGAGTTTTATCAGACACTAGTGCCACACATTCTCTCATATCAAGTTCTTTTATAAATATCCTTCAATTAGAAATAGAGGGATTTAGTGAACTATGATTGTAACTTCACATTTGGGGAGAATTTATGTATATGTAAATCTTGCAAGATTACCATTGGGGTTGAGATTTTGAGAGAAGATCTAATTGTTATTCAAAAAGTATGTATGATATAATCCTAAAGGGGGATTGGTTGTCTAGATACGGTGCAGTTGTTGACTGTCACTATAAGAGAATGATAATAGTGACTTGTAAGGGAATGCTGGCCTTGCAAAGTGGTGTTGATCAGATGATGGTTGATTGGTTCCTAAAGCCATGTATCAATGAATGAAGGAGCTTAGCCTATTATGGTCTTCTTTCTACTTTGGAAAGTGAGTCTTGCATAGTTAGTGAAAACTCTGCTATTCTCGTGGTTGATGAGTTCAAGGATCTATTTCACAAGAGTTATTTAGACTGCCGTAGAACTGAGAAATAGAGTTCAACATTGAGTTACACCCTAGAACTGCTCTGATCTTTATCATACCATATCTTATGGCATCGATAGAAATAAGAGTTAAATAAGCAGCTAGAAGAACTAGCTGATAAAGGGTACATCAAGAATAGTATGCTATCATGGGGTGCGCCAATCATCTTTGCCAAGAAGCACGATGGATCTTTTAGGCTATGCTTTGATTACTGACAACTAGATCATGTTGCTGTTAAGAACAAGTATCCACTACCAAGGATTGACAAGTTGTTTGACCAGTTAAGAGGTTTACGGTGTTTGTTGAATATAGATTTTTGCTCATACAACATCAGCTTTGTCACAACCCGCCTTTTCGAGCTGTGATTAAACTTTTCCTTTCATACTTAAGGGCAAAAATTTAGAATTTTTTTTTCTTTGAAACTGAAATAAATACTTTACTTTACGATAAATTTGGTAACTCCCAAAATACTTTCTCTCACTTATTTTTACATAAACATTCTTACTTTTACAATATTTTCCTATTCAAACATTCCTTTTCAAAATAACTTATAATATGCACAGTGAAAACATTCAGTAGCGGACTCCATACCCAATCTACACATATCATCCGTCCGCCAGCTCATCATTACGATTTATTCTGACCTTCTCATCGGAATACCTACAGCATGAAAAACTTAATGAGCTAACGTCCAGTAAGTCCCATAAATCCCACATGGACAATCAATTGAATGCATGATTCAATTATGCTTTCTTATGAACTTTCCTTATCTTCATCATTTCTTATCTTTCATTAGGGCCCAAGTGTTCGTACCATTGCACAATATCATTTAGGTCTACGTAACACCGTGACCATATTTTATCCTTTAAACTCCCCTTACTTCGGGAGGCGGTACGACACTTTTCTTAACTTCTGGTGACATATTTACCCGTTCATTTAATATGGTTGTCATACCAGGCATGAAATGATAATCACATGTTATCCATGATATATGAGTTCATATGCATAACAGAGTACACACAAGTACCTGTTTCGTATACATACACGTATTCATTATTGTATACACTGATACACAATATCTTGTACATAACAATATGCAACATGTTATCTACTTAGGCATTCTAATCGCATACACACAGGCATCGATTCTATACCTCTTAGATATTCATTTCATAACAACATACAAGTTTGCATTGTAATATATACCCTAATATGCATATTCACACATTCTACACCTACCATTTCATACTATAGGTGGGAAGGGTACTTACTTGCTTTTGTGCACTGTAAAATCAACTTTGATCTTCGGTCTCCTAGACTCCTAGGATCCTGTTGGCCAATTACGAAACTTATTACCCAATTTCAATACGTTTCGTCACAAAACGTTCATTACTTAATCATTCGAGTTGTATAACTGTATACAACTTTGTAAATACTGATTTTCTTATTTCTTTTTAATTATACCCTATTGTTACTTACGAAGGGCAAAAATCTTTCTAATCACTTTCTTTTCCTATCTGTGACCTTATTAGAGCTACTCGGGTTATTCAGGCAAAAATGATGATTTTTGCCCTCCGTGCCTTATTGACCGATCCGAGCTCAATTTCGTTCTTTGAATAAAAACGGCCATACATTAACTTCAAAATAATGTCCTAGTGGCTCGAAACCCTTTTTTTCACACTTAAGCCCATTTTTCATAAAACTTTACGATTTGACCCCTAAACCGAAAATTGTGACAATTTTGCCCCTTGGGCCTAAAATTTTCTCTTTACATCAAAAATTTCTATTTTTCATAAGAAACATTTTTGCTCAAAGTAACACTCCATGAATCATTTTGAAAAATGACGTTTTTGCCATTTTACCATATTTTCACCTTTAATAAATTCTTGAAAATTTAAAAACTCACAAATGGTTGAGTTTTTTGATGAACCGTTTATAATATCTAACAGTTTCGTCGAGATCTATAACTTTCATGTTTTAACTTTTCCAAAAATCTCACTGTACAGGAGTGTTTTTGGTTGTTTTCTATTTCTGTCGAGAAACAAAATTTTCTTTCAATTTAGTCCCTTGGATGTTTTGTCGAATTCCTTTTCAAAATTTTAAATCTACCCCTGCAGAGTCTATTTCATGCCTTACTCAGGTCATTTTCATGCTCAAACCTCATTTTTACACAATTTAATCATAAAATTGCAAAAATATTATTTTATGTAAAAATTGCCATTTTGTATCATAAATCAAAATTTCACCATCTAAATAGGTCATTCATCACATTCACATGTAATTCCATCAAATATAAGCTCAAAAGCTCATATGGGTTCGAGAGAATAAAAATCAAACAAAAATTCAAAACTTTAAATATCAAAACTTACCAAAATAACCTCTTTTTGATTTCTAGCCTTGAAATTCCTTTTGATCTGCCTCTAAGCCTCCTTTTCATGCAAAAATAACATGGGTTAACATCCTTTCTTCAACCCATGAGAAATCCTTTAAAAACTCATCAAAAAGTTTAGAATTTCACCTTTAATCTTGTAAAAATCCTTGGGGCTTGCTTCTAAAATTGTTTTGGGCCTATTTTTACAAAGTTTGGAGTTGAGAAAAATTTCTTGAAAGCTCAACTATGGCTGCCGAATCTTGGTGGAGAGGAAAGAAATGAAAATTTGTGATAAACAAGCTTTAAAGGCATTCTTGTCTATTTGGTGACTCATGGTCACCCATATGATTACCATCAAGGTGTCCTCACATGATTGGGTCACCTTTTAGGGCTTGGTGGCCCAATTACAAACTAACAAGCGTCCACTTAGTTAGGCTAAAAATTTACACAGTGTAATTTTTTATCACACAGTATAATTTTTTATCACACAGTATTTTTCTTATACTGCCGTGGTCAAATCGGTGTACTTTCTATCTTTAGACTGTACAAAAATATTTAGCTTACTTTTCGTTCAATTTCAGAGGTCAATCATAACATTTTTCGTATCTGCGTTTCCACTTAGCAGTATTCTTATACTGCTCTGGCCTCATTTCCTACCCCAGGTTATGGTTCGGACAACCTCTGTCCTAGTTGCATTCTAATCGTTCATTCGTTTATACCATAATTTTACAATTAATTGTGATATAAAATTTATTTTATGGGTATTATTCATAAATTTCTGAGTAATTCAACTCATGAAATCTGTATTTTACTATACCCAACATTTCATCACATTTCCCATAAAACATGCAATCAATGTCGTTTATTCATACTTTATCGTAATTTTGTACAAAAATTACAACTTTTACAAAAATCACATTTTTAAAAGTAAATTCATTAATTAAACCCAATAAAATATTAGGTTTTATTAATGACATTTTCTCGGTCATTACAAGCTTAAGGTTAAGGAAGAAGACATTCTCAAAACAAGTTTTAGAATGCGATATGGACATTTGAGTTCCTGGTGATGCATCTGTAGCTTTCATAGATGATGAATCAGATCTTCTAGTCTTAATTGAAATAATTCATGATTGTTTTTTATCGATGATATATTAGTTTATTCTAAATCATGAGAGGAAAATAAACAACACTTAAGGATCGATTTGCAAACTCTTTTAGAGCATCAACTGTATGTGAACATAAAGAGAAGTGTAAGTTTTTGTTAACAAAAGTTAAGTTTTTAGGACATGTTGTCTCAGGCCAAGGTAATTCAATGGATCCTTTTAAAATTGAGAGAATATTGCAGTAGGAACAACCTAAGAATGTGGTAAAAATTCATAATCTCTTAGAATGCAAGATATTACAGACAGTTTGTATATGATTTCTTTAAGATAACAACTCTGTTGACGTGGTTGATCAAGAAAGAGGTTAGATTTGAATAAAATGATGTGTATGAGCATGCATTCAAAGAGTTGACGACTCGAATGATTACCACTCTAGTGTTGATTATATCAAACACTAACGAGTCATGCGAGGTCTACATGAATGCGTCAAGACATAGGCTTGGGTGTGTATTGATGCAGCATATATGGCTTGTAGCTTATGGGTCACAATAGTTGAAGCCACAGAAACAAAATTATCTAACTCATGACTTGGAACTTGCAGTAAGCATTCATGCGTTGAAAATTTAGAGGTGGTATCTTTATGATGCGACATTCCATGTTTCCACCAATCATAAGAGTTTAAGGTATTTGTTTACTCAAAGAGATTTGAACTTGAGGCAATAGAGATGAATAAAGTTCATGGAGGATTATGACTTCACGTTGCAATATAACCCCAAAAAGGTAAATATAGTGGTAGATGTACTTAGCAGGAAGTCTTCGAGAATTCTTGACTGTTTAGCACTAGAAGATTAGAAAAGAGATGCAATGGTTATTAAGTATGAACTTCAATATTATAAGAACAACAATCGAGCTATGGTCTATAATTAGGAGATTTGGACTTGGATTCAAAATGGGGAACAATTAGATGAGTAAAATGTGTATATAGATGGGTCTTTATATTTTAAGGGTTGTTTAGCTATGCCAATAGTTGAAGAAGTGAAGAAATTCATTCTTGAAGGGACATGCGAGTCTTGTTTTGCTATTCATCCAGGCAACACCAAGATGTATTATGATGTCAATAGGCAGCACTAGTGGAGAGGTATGAAAAAGGACGTTCGTGTTTATGTTGTCGAGTGCATGACGTGTGTTCTAGAGAAAGCCGAGCTTTAAAGGCCCACCGGCCAACTTCAACTGCTTCTCATTCTAGGGTGGAAATGGGAACATATTATGATGGATTTTTCTCATGGGATTGCCAAACACCGAGCAAAAGCATGATGTTATTTGTGTCGTTGTTAATAGGTTATGCAAAATTTTGTTTGTCAATAGTAAGTCTGTTATGAAAATTTTAGTTTAATAATTTGTTTAAAATGATTATTGAATTTAGGGGGAGAACCAATGTGCATAACATATCATTTTGTTCCATTGTACTTTCTTGAATTGTTATTTAGTTGGACCAATGCTCTTTGGCTTCTTTGTTGAAAAGGGGAGAAAAGAGAACATTCTTTAGTTTATGGTTGAATGATTGTGTTTGTAGGTAGAAGATATGAGACCGTGCACTATGTGAGTGCGAGCAAGATGAAAAGCACATATCAAGTCTTATACTGCAGTGTTACACCAGATGTTGTAACACCTTCTACAACAAGTCACACTGTTGCACCAGATAGTACAACATCAAACACTGAAGCTACCAATGTACAAATGTATGGTTTTAACAGGCAGAATTGAAGGAAGTTCAACTAAAACAGAAGTAACTTGTACAAAAGGACACAATATTTTAACTTTGGCTATTGTTGTGCTAAAAAAAAGAGCAGTAACGTCTGGTTTTGATTGCACATATTTCTTGAATACGTTTTTTTATGTTGCATATGTTGTTGTTTTGCCAAAAAAAAAAAGGTCAAGGGGGAGATTGTTTGGTTTTTTTAGTTGACATATTTGGCAAGATTAATTCAAGAAATTAAAAACCAAATTATTGTTAATATAGTTTGAATTTCAATTGAAGATTTAGTCAAAGAAGCATTCAAAGTATAGATAAAATGAGCATTGGAGAGAAAATCAGAGTCCAATTAAGTTGGATTCAAGTTTAAACTTTGAACATGATTTAATTTTGGCTCTTTTAAAAGGAGAATATTGCGATTTTGCTTTAAGCGAGATTTGTTGAAGATATTTTTGAAGAAAGATCTAAAAATTGTTAAAAAAAAAAAAAAAAAAGGTCCACATTCATTTTAAAAATCGGATCATGATTTTATCAGATAAGTGTTGCAATACTATTACAACACTTCCTACAACACTTGAATTTTAAACACTACCTGAGATTTGATTGAGATTTTGGAAGCAACTCTATATAAATCTCAATTCAGAAGGTACTTTGTAAGTTTAAAGAGTTTATTTTATATAGGTTTTAAGTAGGTTTTATTTGGCATTTTCTGGGAGAAGAATTTGAAGTTTTTAGGAGGAAACAATTTTTGAGGTGAAGGGATTCAACGATACAGACATTCAAGACAAGTGATACTCGCTGAATAAATCCATCTAATTGTTTCAACATGGAGGCGACAATCACAAGAGGGTGTCTTAATATTGTTTAAGTCCGATTGGTGTTTGTAATTGATCATAATTAGTAGATTGTTTAATCGTTGGGCATGGCCACATAGACGTAAGTTTTATAACTGAATCACGATAAAATTACTTGTGTCTCATTATTTACTTTTCATTTACAGTAAATTTAACTAATCAGTTTTTAATTAAAATTGGCAAATACTAAGAGCAGATCTTTCAATTTCTTTTTAAAGAAATATGTATCTGCTAGTACAAAATTAGAGACACAACGAAGTGTCTCTTTCAGCGAATAATGGTCTACACTCGAGTTAAAAGCATAAGAGGCAAGATGAGGGGCTACAGATTTCCCTCTGCGTGAGATGAAGCAACATCGAACATTAGGCCAATTAAAAAGCAAGCCAATAATATCTTGAACAATTGGACCTTCTGCAGCGAGGGAATGAGAGTGGATGGCATTGACGATCCGTTTCGCATCGCTTTCAATAATAGCAAGTTTGAGTCCCTTATCCAAAGCAAACTGGAGACCCTCCCTAACAGCAAGGCATTCTGCAACATCTGGGGTGAAACGCCCATACAGTCTCTTCGTCATAGCATCAAGGGCATCTCCATCCTTATCACGAATAACACCTCCAACTCTGCAACAAGCAGATCCGGGGGCTAGCGAAGCATGAACATTTAGTTTTAACCCTCCTGCAGCAGGAGGAGTCCACTTCTGACAGTGCACAGAAGGAGTTGTTTGATCACAGATCTTTCAATTTCAATACTTAATGTAATTTTCTTAATACAAGTGCCCCCAAATTATTTTGAGCACTCATAAACTTCGCATCTCACTTCGAAGCTCGTCCATATGTGTATAAATGGACAGTTTTCAATCTTAGCAAATTCTTTTCATGTATTAAAAATTATGTCACATATGTAATGTTAAAATATGAAATATGCATTTGATAAGACCGTAAAAGTGTACATTTTTCAAGGATAAAATCATTTATTTGTATTTTTATTTCTCATTAAATCCGCTAATTACTAGCATTTTTGTGTTAATAAGTATTTTAGTGTATTAATGTATAAATGTATCGAATAATATGTTTTTAGCACATTTTTATGTTTAATAATATTTTTAATAATTTTTAGAGTCATTTTGATATGTTAAATATGTGTTTAGTTTGTAAATAATCAAAACCGTAAAAATAACATTATTTAATTTTATTCTGAGCCTTAAAGTGTTTGTTACTAAGTTTTTAGTTTGTAAATGTATTTTATAATATTTCTAGTAATTTGTAAAAATATTTTGGAGTCTTAAATAATATATCTATTAAGATATGTTAATTTTAGAAGTTTTTATTTATTTTTAGTGTGTTTTGTGTGTTTAATTGTAAAATAAATATTTTTAAAATTATTATAAATATTTTGTTTCAAAATAATTAATTTTAGTATATCTGTTACTTTTAGATTTAAAATCTAGAGGAAAATGGAGCAAAATGGACAAAAACAAACATCAAGTGCACAAGAAACAAAAAAGAAATTAAATTTTCATCAGAAAGGACATGTGGCGCATCTTGGGCTGTCTGATCAAGCTGTCAAATCAATCTAGATCATCGGATCACCTGTCGTTGCCAAGGGAATCTTCACAAGCGTTTTGGATTCGGTGCAAACCAGTCCACTTACGTGTGTTTTAGCTACCATCCGATCTGAGTTCTCTGACCGATCTAATGATCTGAACGTGTTGGTTTACTTCTTCCCTTATTAACTTGATCTCAACCATGTTTTTAACTCGTGCCCGTGCCTTGAAGCTCCAAATTGTGTGCAACTTGTACTAGTGCTGCACTAGATTATAGACCTAGATCAGCATATTAATGGGCAGTCTCAGGTGAAGAAAGAAAGAAAAAATAAATAAATAAATAAAAACAATCAACTGATTCGTGTGGCGGCAAAAATAAAGGAAGAAGCAATTCTTCTTCATTGTATTTGACTTAGATGCATATCCGGGAGGAAAAAATATAATAATAATAATAATAATAATAACAACAACAAAAAGTAAATAGTGAAATTTTTCACTATAAATCACACCCCTACTTGCCATTCTACACCCATTCAAGGCCTTCTTAGGCCTTTCTTCATTTCTTTCCTCTCTTGTTTTCTTTCAAAAATAATAAAATAGTGCCTAAATTAGTGTAGATTGTTTGGTGAAGCAAAGAGATAATCTTGTATGTATAATACTTGAATATGGATTATAACTCTATATCTACTTTGTAATGTTTATATTTTTATTGAATAAATTATATTTTTTAATTTTTTAGTAATTATTGTTAGTATTGTTATGCTGCTCATTTTTACATAAATTCAATCATGCTTGGTCTATATAATTTAATTTTGTTGCATAATTAATATTAATAATAACGAAATAATGCTTAATTTTATGGAATGCTTTTTTATTGCAATATGACTTGTTATGTTGTCCAGTTTAGATATTTCATTAGACGAGGTGTTGCTAAAATTAACGTAAAAATTTATTCCATCTAAATATAATGATTTTGATTTGTTATTATCTTTTCTATCTCAAAATTATATTGATTATAATTGTAGTGACAGTGGTTATAACTTTCATGGTGAATGCACCAAATCATTAGTGAGAGATGATTATTTTGCTACTTTTTATAGAATAACCCTCACTGCATTATAGATTGCTATATTGTCGCTTTTGGTTGACTTGTAAAAATAGTTAATGTATTTGGAATTAATGAGAAAAGATAGAATAAATCAAATGCTTTAGATAATTATTTATTTAGAGTTAAAATTCCATATCAGTTACAAAACATACAAGGTATTTTTGAAGCTTCATCATTTTAATTTTATGTTTTAAAATCTTAGTTGAAAATGCTAAAAATATTTTCTTCTTTAAAATCTTGTTAAAATCACCCTTATCTTTTCAACTGTTAAATTGCTGATCTTTCAAATTCTTGCATCCCTATGGATACAACCTTTTTATACTATAAATCTCGACATTTAAGAAAAACATTTTGGGTGATACATCAAATCTGTTGCCGAGGAGGTGCCGTCACTATGTCAAATTGCTAAATTAAGTGGGAAAACAGGTAAGTGATCTATCTCTATCTTTTGTAAATATTATTTTAATTATTTGCATGTCTTAATCAGCATGTTTATTATTTGAAAAATTCAAAAAAATCAAAAATTAAAAATTAAAAGAAAGGTTGGTGCTTTTCACTCACTACTTTATTTGTTCTGGATAAAGAAAAGTTTAGTATCTTATCTTTTTGTTTTATAAGTTTGGGAAATCATAAAATTTTTTTAATTCTATCAAAAACGCCCACCGTTGGGATTCGATCCCCCGCCCACAAAGCTAAAACCCTTACCTAACAAAATTGGGAACTTAAACCATGTCCGATGTGACCCCCTAGGAATCCGATTAATTAAGCATTATTCGACTTGAAAATTTTTCTTTAAAATTTTATTGCAAGTTTTTCTCAAAAAAAAAAAATTGGAACTATTTTATAGTGTTTGGTGGAGATATAAAGACTTGCTAGATAGATACCCTCACCATGGTCTTTCTATGGAATATTTGTTAAAAGTTTTCATAGATAGGTTAAGTACTAAAATAAGAAATTAGGAAAAGAGAAAAGATAGTACCACCACTTTTTACCAACAAACTATTGATGAAGTTTGTTTCATGATAGAATACATGGTCTAATTTGATTATTGGATGAAAAATAGAAAGAACAATACATGAAAAAAGAATAATTTAGAACGTTGGCCTAGCACCCAAGCTTCAAAACCATCCTTTTAACCCAAATATTCTTTAGGAAATCTAACAAAGGAAAGTTTGGAGGAAACCTTAGCAAAGGTTATAGAATTCACCAAAAGAATCTCAAAAATTTATCAAAAAAAAAAATAGAGAAAACTGTGAAAAGACCGAGAGGAAATAAAAACTATTTTGTATTACTTAGTGTCAAAGGTAGAACAAAATGAAACCATCCATGTCAAAGATTTTAGCACAAAATTGTCACTTAGAAGAACCTGTTGAGCTAAGTAAGTAGACTCTTGAGCTATTTGAAGAAGATTTTTTTAGGTGAGGAACAAAAAGTGGACCTAATCATAAATGAGGAACATTTGAAACCCACCTATTTTGAGGAACAAATGTTAGGAAGAAAAAGAAGACTTAGTTGTAGAAAATGAACAATCATCTCCCCTAGTCCTAGAATTCCAACCTTAGTTGCTACAAGAGTTCACTAAAGATCATTCTTACTAAGATCCTATATGGCCACCACCTCCTCCGCCACCTCTAACATCCTTTTTATGGACTTATCAATGATGTAAAATGAGTCCAAGTTTTATAAGTTTAAATGTTCTATATTTTGCCAATCTTTAGGGCATGTTCACACAACACATGCTATGGGAGGAAGCCTCTCTTTGACGACTATCCACTAGGAGCAGAGTCGAAAGAAAGATTTACTGAATTTAGAGTATCAAACAATGGGAAAACACTTTCAAGGTAATATCTTTACTTTTTCTCTTTTGCAATATATTTTTCTGTGTTGTTGTATGCTATATTGATCTTCTTTTAAAAATTTAAAAAGATATAATTAATTTTGAAAATTTAAAATGAAAGCTATAAATTAAATTTGTTTAGAATGATTGAGTTATGGAGCTAAACTGTTTTCAATTTTCTCTCAAGATTCATTCTAATGGGTTTGATTTTGTAAATGCAATTTGTTTGGATTTTCAATAAATTTTCAATAAAAAAAAATGTGTGCTTTGGTTTTGAATTTTAAATTTCTTTTAAAAAAAGAACAAAAATCTTTGAAATTAAATCACTAAATAATATATTTAAAATGGCTAAGATTAAGGAGGACATTGTCATTGCATTTAGTAAGTATTCTGCACTTATGGCCTCTTGAAATGCAATTTGAAAAATTTGAAAATTGATTTTAATTTTCAAACAACAAAATGAAGTCTTGGGACTCTGAATTTAAAAGACCCAATTTGTAATATATTGTTGCACGCTTATTTTATTTTGTTTTAGTTTAGTTATTAAGTTTGCTATTGATCATCTCTGTAGCTGTGCTAATTCAGGTAACATCTTTACTGCTTTCACTATTTTTTGTACATTGGGAACAATGCACCATTTAGGTTAGGGAAAGAGGGTTGTGCATCAATACTATGCCAAAATTTTTTTTGCCAAATTATGCTAAATTTTTTTCGAGTTTTGCTTAATTTTTTTTTTTTTGGCTTTTTCTCTAGATTTTGTGTATTTTGTAAAATTTTTTCGTTTTATGTGACACTTTCTAAGTTTTCGTATAAGTCATTAAAAAGAAAATTAAAAAAGTGTTTTGTAAATATTAGTTTCTTAATAATAAATAGGTTATTATTTTGTTTTGATTTCTAAATTTCATATTAATATAAATCACTTTTTTATTCTTTGAATTGTCTAACTTTATGTCCTCTCAAGCTTCAGTTTTATTTAACATTTTTATATGTTTGTTTTTCAAAATATTTGTAAGCCATTCTTTTCACACATGCACTGTAATACTTAATTGTGATAGCAAATCAAAGCTATGAATATTTGAGTTTTGTTATTTTGTAAAGATGAACAATTAAAGGGAATAACTTTTTCAAAATTAATTAATTAATTAAATTTGATAAATCAAAGTTTAAAAAATAAATAAAAATGAAAAAATTTGTAAATAAATAGTATAATTACATAAATTAATGAATAAAAGTTAGATAAGTTTGGTTTCGTTGCCTCTTTAACATGAGTAAGTAAGTTTTACGGAATGCTTCAACACCTTGTATCTTAGGCCAACTAATCTAGGAGCTACTGATCCAAAACTTGTTAAATGGGTTCTAGAGAAAGCTTAAAGGAATAAGACATTTCACTATCCATAGTTGTAAGGTTTGTTTAATTTTTAATATATTTTTGTTTTAGGTTTATATTCTTAATTGTTCCAATAAATAAATCGGAAGTGTTTATTGGCCACATGAGTGATTTGAATCAAAATATCATAAAAGTTTATTCTTAGTTTTTAATGAAACTTCATAATTATTCATTCTCTCTCTTTGCACTAAGTCTGGCTTATTTACAATTTTTTTAAATAGCATTTAAATTGTTCAAATAAAATTTTTGTTTTGTTAGTCTATTTAGTTAGGTGTTTCAAATTATAGTTAAATCATTTTCATGATGTGAATATTTGGCAAATTATTTCAAAATTTTATCACTTTAATTGCTCGGCTCTAACAATAAGCTGGTTGGGTGCGATGTTACTGTAAAAATGTATAATTTCTAAGGATAAAATCATTTACTTGTACTTTTATTTATCATTAAATCCTCTAATTAATAGCATTTTTGTGTTAATAAGTATATTAGTGTCTTAGTATGTAAATGTGTCTAACAATATGTTTTTAGTGTGTTTTTATGTTTAATAATATTTTTGGTAATTTTTAGAGTCTTTTTGGCCTGTTAAATATATGTTTAGTTTATAAATAATCAAAACCGTAAAAATAATATTATATAATTTTATTTTGAGTTTTAAAATATTTGTAAATAAGTTTTTTAGTTTATAGATATGTTTTATAATATTTCTTGTAATCTCTAAAAAAAATTTGAGTCTAAGATAATATATCTGTTACGGATTGTTAATTTTAGAAGTTTTTATTTATTTTTAGCATGTGTTGGTGTTTAATTGTAAAATAAATATTTTTGAAATTGTTGTAAATAGCTTTTTGTAAAATAATTAATTTTAGTGTGTTTGTTATTTTTAGAATTAAAATGTGGAAAAAAATGGAGCAAATCGAGCAAAAACAAACCTTAAATGCACAAGAAATAAAAAAGAAATTAAATTTAAATAAGAAGGGACATGTGGTGCATTTTGGGCTGTCCGATCAAGTCACCAAATCAATCTGGATCGTCAAATCGCCTGCTGCATATCAGGGGAATCTTTGGAAACATTTCGAATTTGGTGCAAACTAGTTCACTTGCGCGCGTGTCTGCTACCATTTGATCTGAGTACTCTGACCGATCCAACGATCTAAATGCATTGGTTTACTTCTTCCCTTGTTGACTTGATCTTAACTACATTTTTAGCTGGGGCCGGTGCATTGAACGCCCTAGATTGCATGCGACCCCTATCGACACTGTTTTGGATCATGGACTCAAATTAGCATATTAATGGGCTGTCTTAGGCCGAGAAAGAGAGAAAAAAATAAAAAACAATGAGGTTATAGTTGATTCATGTGGCAACAAAAATAAAGGAAAAAGCAATTCTTCTTCATTACATTTGACTCAGATGCATATCTGAAAGGAAACATAATAAAATAATAACAAAAATAATAAAAAAAATTAAGTAACTAGTAAAATTTTCACTATAAATAACACCATAATAATAAAAATAATAAAAAAATTAAGTAAATAGTAAAATTTTCACTATAAATAGAACTTTTTCTTGCCATTCTACACCATGTTTATATTTTTATGGAATAAATTATATTTTTGAAGTTTTTAGTAATTATTTTTAGTGTTGTTATGCTGCCTATTTTTACATAAATCAGTCATGCTTTGTTTATATAATTTAATTGTGTTGCATAATTAATAATAATAATAATAATAAAATAATGTTTAATTTTATGTAATGTCTTTTACTGCAATACGTCTTGTTATGTTGTCAATTTTAGATATTTTTTAAGATGAGATGTTGTTGAAATTAATTAAAAATATATTCCATTTACATATACTAATTTTGATTTATTATTATCTTTTCTATCTCAAAATTATGTTAATTATAATTGTAATGACAGTGGTTATAATTTTTATAGTTAGTGCCTTAAATCATTAGTAAGAGATAATTATTTTGCTACTTTATATAGGAAAACACTTATTACATTATAGGTTGCTATATTTTCTCTTTATGTTGACTTATAAAAATAGTAAATGTATTGACAATTAATGAGAAAAAATAGAATAAATCAAATTCATTTTAATAATTAAAATATATATCCTTCAAAATTTTACAATATTTTAAAACTTAAAATAAATAGGTACTTACTTTTAAAAAATAAATAAATAAATAAATAATACCACATATTATATTCATCTTAAAGCTTAAAATAAATATTGAATACAAAACTGATACCAACATTCTCATGTAAAATATATATCAATAATGTATGAAAAATAATATCAAGTGCCTAAACTAATCTAGCGTGAACTATTCTCACACGGCTACATATGCATTTGTGATGGGAATATCGTCGTAAATAATAGCAAGGTATAGGTGGCATTCACTGTGTTGGTGTTTGCAACAATATTGTCATCGCAAAGACGAATGAGACACAATTGTGTTTGACCTATCAAACACATTAATTGTGATGTTATTTGTGACAACATTAAGTGAAAATTTAATTTTTCACTAAAATTGGGGCAGAAAAAAAGGCGGTCTATTTGTGACAACATTTTTTAATTGTTATTGCAAAAAAAGGTTTCTAGAATCTTCTTATTCAGATTAAAAAAAACATCATCGTTTGGACAACCTGTTGCGATGACATTATACTTATTTGCGACGACTTTTGTCGTCGTAAAAGCTTTGCATAAAAATGAACCCGAAGGCCCCTCTTCCTCAATTTTCTCTGATTTCTTCTCCTCCTTCGACTCTTTCTCTCCATGTCTCCAATGTAATTCGCCTCAAATCTCTCCCAAAAACACAAAGATTCATGAGTTTTGTATTACAGAAACTCTTAATATCAAACAAATATATAGAAATCTCCCTAAATTGAAAAATCCTCAAACTTTTTACCAGTAGAGTTTTGGAGCATTATTGTTGTTGTCTAGCCATCCAACGTTGAAGTTCTCACTGCTATACTCGTTTTCTAACCCTCGTTCTTAGTGCGTATTAGATTGGGTAAGTCTTTAGTTTTTTTTTGTATTTGGATTTTTGGAATTGTGTTGTGATTTATATTTTTGAAATTGTGAATACGCTAATTAGATTGTAAATTGTTGTAGAATTATGAATTGCGATTGTGATTGTTTTTAAATTTGTATGATATATGGATTGTTATAACATGGATTATTGTAGAATTAGATTTTTGGGATTGTGATATTTGTAGAATTGAGATATTTGCCATTGGGATTTTTAGGATTATGATTGTTGTTTAGGATTGTAAATTGTGATAGTGATTGTTGTTTAGGACAGTGACTTGTGATTGTGATTGTTTTAGAACTATGTAGTTATGGTTAAGTTAGTAATAAGTTGTTTATTCTAGTGGTTTGTGTTGAAAATAAAATTAAGTTAGTATAGTATAAAATTAATTTTAATACATTATAGTAATTAAAAACTTTAAGGAATAAATGTTGAAATTATTAATAAGAATAATTTAAATATTACATTCAAAGTTGTTATTACTAATTAAAAAAATTAAACTAAGGAAATTTAAATTCTTAATTAACAATTAATGAATTAATTAAGTAATTAAATATAAATTAAAATATTATAATAAATCGTTATTATAAATTGATGAACAATATTGTAGTTTAATAATTATAATATTATTGTTTAAGGATTAATTAATTAATACATTGTTTTAAGATTGAGTAGTAAGTGTTTATGTGTAAATATTTGATTTTATTATCTAGGGTTTGTAATTTATAATACACAGGATTGATCACCCCTAGAAAAACTACATTTTTGTAATTTTTTTAACTTTCCATGACGGTTTTTAAAAAAACCATAGTGGAAACTTTATGGGCTACTAAAATAGGTGCTAAAGTCCATAACCATCATGGAATCTTATAAAATACCACGACAGTTTTTTAACTATCATGGAATCAATCATTTTTTGTAGTGCAAATCATACACACAAATAATAAGCAAGCTTTAAATAATTATTTTACCTTTGTCCATAGTTATAACTATTAGCATGTGATTTTCCTTCCACTATAATATTCATAATTAGGCTAGACTATTGTCTTTGTCAAACATCTTTGATTACATCTTTGTCTATAAGTTGTATTTTTTATCTGATAGGTAATTTATTTATAATTTTATCATTAGTGTACAGGAGTTCATTTGATATCCTATATCAAATAGGTTTGATATCTCATTTTCCTAAGTACTAAACTAATACTCAGGTGAATTATTAATCTTCTTTGTAAACTATAAATTCCATTTGTACGAAATAATATTCTCACCTATACATAAGATTGTGTCCCTAACTTACTGAGTCTTTATCAATTAGATTTAATCTCACTCATTAAAAAATCAAAAGCAATAATCAATAGATGTGATTTCATTGATCATTCAAGATTAAGGTGAATCCATTTATTATGCCTTTGGATTTGTCAATCGTTGAGATTGATTGATAATTAAAAATAACTTGATAATTTGAAGATGTAATATTATGAATAGCTGGGAACATTAATCATAGACATGTAATTCATAGCTTCATTATCAAGAGTGATGATATTTTTATAAATAATTTGAGACTTAAGTAAATGAGATCTTAAGCATATTTGCTACATGGATATTATATAAACCAAATTATGTTCATGATTAGGTGATTCATAAAATACCTATTAGAGAATCAATGTCACTCATGTATAAATACATAATTAAGAACTTAACAAAGTTTACATCCTTGCTCTAATTATGAGTATTATTATGAAGGATTGATACATAAAAATTTGATTTATCAATAACAAGCATAAAATTTATTGTTATAATGTCGGCATAATTATTAACATTACAACATATAGGGTGTTTTGCGACAACAAAAAAATCGTCACAAAAGACAAAATGTTATCACAGATAAATTTTTAACGATGACATGTCGTCGTTAGTATGACATCGCAAAAAATTGGTTGCAAATAATTTTTTTTGCAATAACATTATCATCGTATTTCTATTTACAGCAACAAAAAGTTAGAAAAATGTTGCCGCAATTATGTTATCGAGCTTGTCGTTGGTGTGACATGGCCAACATTTTCAACAATGACAATTTCAGATAATTTTGTCGCAATTTCTTCTACTAATGTTGACGTGGTGTCATTATTTGCAATGACTTTTTTCAAAATGTCATTGCGAATACACTTTGTTCTTATTTTTTGCGACGACAAATAGTTTTTTATCGAATTTTTTAAATACTTCTTGTTAAAATTTTAATATTTTTTAATAATTGTTAGTAATTTGAAATAGAAATAACCAAATTATAATAATGAAAATTAAAATTAATATTAAAAAGAAAATTGATAATATATTGTTCTAATAAGAAAATGAAAACCAAACCAAATATAATGTGTCGAAATATTGAACAAAGAAGAAAATATAATCTAATCACCTAAATTTGTAGTATCGTCAGTGCCATCATCGCTATTGTCAGCGGCATTTGGAGGAGGCGGAGGACCTAGACGAAGAAAAGTTAGAGGAAGAGTCATTAGGGGCGAGAGTTAGACACCAGGGAACAACCAACCTACCAACTCCATCAACGTCCTTTGGCTTAGGTACATATTCATGTTATGCTCAGCTGATCTTCTCATAAAATCTTCCACATGTGGTTCAACAAGGATCGAAGATGTTTCGTTCAACAAGGAACTAGAGGATGAACCAAAGACAGAGTAAATCCTCTACAAGAATATAGGGCCTACTCAAGTCTTGTATCCTCTATGTCTACCTAGAACCAACTCTAAAATTCCCTCTTTGTTAAGTGTAAGTGTGGCTAAGGAGGAAACAAATTGAGTCATCTGGGTTTGTCTCTCCGACTCGATCATATTCTACACATATAACAGTAAACATATGTTATAAATACATAGAGTAATTTGAATAAGAGAAGATTATGTTGAAAATTAAAAGTTCTTACAAAAGTCTGCTATGCTTCAGGGTTAACACAAGTCTTCCCTTGATGATGCATGCCTGCCCAGTTGTCTATGGTAGACATTAGTTGCTAGATCACCATGTTAGCCTGTCAAGCAATTTGAATGTGTAAGAATAATATATTATTTGATAACTTTTATAATTAATTGTAATTAAAAAGAACTTACTAACCTTCTTGTTGCAATGTTGGGAGAGGGATATCAACCATGCAAACTTGACCACTTCTAGTTGCCACAATTGTTTTTATTTGTCACTGTCTTTTTCTATTTATAATAGTTTTTCGCGTTAGCAATATTAAAATTAATACATATAATAAATAACCAACTTAGTAAATATACAATTACCTAAAATTTCTCAAACATGAGCCAATGTAAGCAACAACTCCAGTGTTCTTGATACTTGAGGTTCTTAGAGGGGTTAGCTCTAACATGTGCCTCCTTTGTTGATCCTCTAAGTGCTTTGAAGTGTTCGTGGAGGTCATGTTAGATATGCATGCCCTAAGGAGTAAAAATATAATATATTTTTGGGGACATTTTTATCAATAAAGAGTTTATTTATTATTCATATACCAAATTATTATCCTTTTTATGTTCGTATTTGTTAAATGTATGATAATTAAACAAAAATCTAAGGCTGTTGGTTTAAGCCTTTAGAATCAGGCATATGATATATAGATTGTGCAGAAGACGTGATTCTAAAGGTGACAGTCTAAATCATAATATCTGCAATCATAAGAATAAAGTTAGCCGCTTTATTCATGCAAAGATTATTATATTGTTTATATCCCCAATGGGAAATGGTTTGTCTTGGCCATCAAAGGTGGACTTCGCAAATAAAGACATTGGTGCATTGTTGAAAGAGACGATGTATTAAATCGAGGCATAAAGTGTAATTAATTTGGATTAATAATTCTTTCTTAGCAAATCAATTCACTTTAGACAATCGTATGTATTGTATCTTAATCTTGAGATGAATAGTGGGCCCGTTGTCTTGACTTATGTCTTTTGATATTTTAAAGGGTGACATCAACATTTTATGTTGGTACGCTGTTCGATACGTTGGAGACATGACTCTTGTAGCGTAAACCTGCTATTCATAAATACAAAATCCATAGCTCCTCATTAGGAGTCGATAATATCCTCTTATATGTGTTATCCTATAATTAGAAAACTAGAGTGCTCAACCATTTGGTTACATAGGTATAACCGAATGGTATACTGTCTTTGGATGATAAGTTTTTCGATGGTGAGATAATGAAATGTAAGAGAAAAATAATCAGGAAGGTAAGACAGAATTTATCCTTAAGCCGGTTATAGATATCCTATAGGAATATGATACTTTATGATATGTCATGGATACTTAGCTATTTGGGCTTTATAAATTCATATATTTTGATAGTGTAACTTTAAACTTTTAGTGGAGTAGCATTAGAGTTGATAATTATGAAATATATATCTGGGATATTGGGTTTTATAATTTTCAAAAGCTTGAACTATATAGGTCCATTTGGTCCCCTTTGTAAGCTTATAATAAATCCTATAATAATATGGCGTGCTTTTCCAATAAATTGGTAACTTATGTTAAATTATTAGATCGGCTAAAATTCGATAGGATTAGATAATTCATGTCTATTTATCGATTGAATTAATTTAATGAAAAATTAATTCAAGATAAACTTGATGAATTATCAAGAATATTTATTTTCGTAGAGATTATCTAGACATGGTTGTTTTAATCAGATAACTTCTCTATTGGGTTATTTGAATTAAATTTGAGACCTTATCCTATGAATTTTGGGTGGAAAATAAAATATTCTTAGGGATCATTTATCATAAGCTCAGCAGGCCAATCTTTAAGTTTGGCCTGCCAATGGAGTAAGTTTAGTAGGCCAATCTACTAGTTAGGCCTACCGATTGAATGATAATCTGATCATGCATTTTTACACGATTTTATCATATATTGATCCAGTTCCAATTTTTGAGGCCTTATCTCATAAGGACTAAACCCTAGATCTAACATCTATAAAAGCAGAGTGAGACTCATAAGTTATTTAGATCAGTTGAAAGATTAAGAGTGAGCATCATATATGAGTCTCTAAAACTCCCCTAAAGAGCTATTGTTCACAAATCGTGAACTGTAGTTCTGCATATTTCTCAATTGGTTGGAAGGAAAGTCATCGGGGAAGAGCTATACATCATGCGCCCACCCATACTCTGATCATGGATAGAGAATAGCAAAGAAGACTAGTAGGTTAAGGCTCTTTTAGAACATCTTTCTCTTTACAGATTGCAGGAGCTCTTCGACATTCAAAGGTTAGTAAAATCTGGTTAATTTATACATATAGCATGTTAAACTTGTGTTTTGGAAATTACTCTGATTCAAAAGTTTTTAAATTTTGCTGTGCATTATTTTTCCAACAATTGGTATCAAAGACAAGTTTTTTACATCAATTTCCAAGTTTGTGATCATACTATATGAATAAATAATGTAATCTTAATCTCTCCTATACTCGAATTTAATTTTTTAGAAAGTTGGCACTATAGGGTTTCTATATATTTATGTTGTCATGGAATTATATAGTGAATGTTTATTAATTAATTATGGTTGATTAAATTATTATTTAATTATTTATTAATTAATTAATTTATGCTGGTTATGGTTCCTTAAAAGTTAGAATGTGTATCTAGGTTTTTCATGTAATTAGATAGCGGTCTATTATCACCGTCTAGGAATTATTATTTAATTTTAAATTTACAAGAATTTTGTAATTAAATAATCATTTGAAGAAGATAGATCTAGAAAATGGATGATACCGGTTCCATAGGTATTTCCTGAGTCTCTAGCTTTATGTTTTTGAATTGTTGAAAATAAGATTGAAAAAAACTACATTAAATTGTATTTTCTAGAAGTCATGATTTTTGCTCGGTCGACAAGCCGAATAGGGTTTGGCAGGCTGATAGTCACAAAACCTGTAGATCGAACCTCACAGGATCGGCAAGCCGTCCGCGGGGCAGAATTCTAACAATTTTGGTGACAGGCCGATCTGCCACGACCGACAGGCTAAACTGTAAGATTCAACAGGCCGAAGGGTCATAACTAACATGCCACAGATCGGTATGTCGGTATAGAGCTATGAATTTCTAGAAAAGGTGCATTTTTCAGTGTAGTTTTGAATTTATTTTTGGGACAATTTTGAGAAACAATAAATTTAGATATGACTCGACATACGGAGTATTTGATCCATGTAGGATTGAAGACTTGAAGATGGATTATACATGTAGAACGATACAATTTAAAAATTCAAGAATGAATAATTGATAATAAGTTTCGATTTATCTCTTGTAATCTTTATTTTCTATTCTTTAGGGTGGGACCATATAAGTACGGCTATTTATTATTATTTTGCTTATAGTTTTGCATGATTGCTTTACTTGTCTACATTATAACATGATCTGCCATATGTGTCGATAACATGTCATATAGAATAGGGAATGCGACTCATTAAAAATTGTTCATGCATGCTTTTAAAATAAAATGTTGATTTCAAAAGATTGAGTGGGAGAAGGTTTTCGAATAGAGGGCCTACGGCCTCCATTGTTGGTCCATGGTAGCACATAGTGGTTTCGAACCTGAGGAAGGGACTTCATCATGTACCAAATTGAATCTCTAAAAGGATAAGGTAGTTTAGTAGGATTTATCATTGCACACCCCTAGGTGGTGATTATAAATCATGGATAAAAAATTGAAACAATGGTTATACACTCATGTTAATTTTATTATTAACCTCCCCTAGGAGCTTTAATAGTAAAATTAATGGCTAAAGAAAAGATTATTAATATATGTTGGATCAGGCAGGTCCTAGATGGCATATATTAATCAGGAGAGGATTCGTGTTCCTGATTGAATTTGGCAAGTCTCCCCTAGGCAACTTGTTGAATTCTGAGTTGGGAATTATTGTTGTAAGGTCATGAATTTTTCAAGGTTTTGACACATAAACACATTATATGTTTTACATAATTGTGTAATCTTACTCAATTATTATTGTATGTTTGCTTATGTTTGGTATATGATTCTTTATTATAGATGTCTAAAAATGCTTTATCTTCGATACTTGATAAAAACCAATTAACTGGTGAGAATTATAATGATTGAAAATGGAACTTGAATTTTGTCTTATCCTTAGAGAAACTAAAATTTGTGCTAACAATACCGTGTCCTCCCAAGCCTACAGGAGATTCCACTAATGAGCAAATCTAAGCATATGATCGTTGGAAAGATGCTAACCATCCGGCCCACTGTTATGTTATAGCTAACATGAATAATGTGCTACAGGCTCAACATGAAGATTATAAGACTACGAAGCAGATCTTGGATAATCCTAAAGACATGGTTAGAGGCCAGGCCCCAACAAAATGGCAAGGAGCACTTCAGAAACTCTTAAACTACAAACAATGACTAGGGACATTTGTAAAGGAGCATATGATGCTAGTCATGGATTATGTCGTTGAGGCTCAAACCAATGGAACTAGGATTGATACTAAAACATAGATGAGTATAGTGTTTGAGACTCTATCTAAGGAGTTTATCCCTTTTAGAGCTTCATTTAATTTAAGCAATAGAAGGGATATGACCTTGATTGAGTTAATGAAGCAGTTACAAGAGTTTGAAATCTAATCAAGGAAACTCCTGCCGGTGGAGAGGCTAACTTGGCGGCTGCCTCTAGTTCTAATCCCAACCTTGGGAATGGAAAGAAGCAACTAGTGAAGAACAGGAAATATTCTATTCCTGCAAATGACAGGAACAAGAAGAAGAAAAATAAAACCCTAAAGAAGCTTAAGCGCTTTTTCTACAAGAAGGTTGGGCACATAAAAAAGAATTGCAAGGACTTCCTTTCTTGAGGAGGTAGGTGCGATCTTCTGGTTATTGAAACTTGTTTGGTTAAGGAATCCAGTGACACTTAGGTCATAGATTCTGAAGCAACTAATCATATTTGTATTTCTTTGCAGGGGTTCAAAGAAATGAGAAGTCTGCTCCATGAGGACTTCACGCTTCAGATGGGCGATGGATCCTTAGTGTTGGCTGAAGCAATGGAAGATGTCCATCTTTATTTTGATAATTATAGGAGTTTATTTTTGCAAGATTATTTTCATGCTCCTAAACTGAAAAGGAATTTAATTTCTATAGCTTGTTTATTTAAAGACTCTTATGTAGTTTCTTTTAATAATAAACTGGTGATTCACAAAAATAAATCTTTTATCTGTGATGGATGGATGCAACATAATCTATATTTTATTAGACCTAAGATGGACTTACTACTAAACATTGAGGTTAATGATAATAACTCTAAAAGACTTAAAACTTCTCACTCTAATAAGACTTATCAGACTTATCTTTGGTATTTTGCGACTAAGTCACTTGAATAGGATTCAAATGTTGGTAAAGGATGGACCTTTAAGTCACTTGAAGGTGGAATCTATACCACAATGTGAATCTTGTTTAAAGGGTAAAATGACCAAAAGACCATTTGGGTCTAAGGGCAATAGGGCTGAAGGGGTTCTAGAAGTTGTGTATAGTGATGTTTGTGGTCCTATGAACATCCAGGCACGAGAAGAGTATGACTATTTTGTCACTTTTATTGATGATTACTCAAAGTATGGGTATGTGTACCTAATGCACCACAAAAGTGAAACTTCTGAGAAGTTTAGGGAGTTTTGGACTAAAGTGGAAAAGCAATTGGTTTGACCCATAAAGACACTTCAATTCGATCGAGGTGGTGAATACCTTTCTAATGAGTTCTTAGAACACTTATTAGAGAATAGAATTTTATCCCATTTGATAAAAGCCAGGTACTCCACAGCAGAATGGCATAGCTAAGAGAAGGAATAGAACTTTGTTGGACTTGGTTAGGTCCATGATGAGTTATTCATCATTGCCTTTATCCTTTTGGGGATATGCACTACAAAGCGCATGTTATCTTTTAAACAATGTGCCTTCAAAATCAGCTTCCAAAACTCCTCACAAGTTGTGGACAGCCCATATGGGATGTCTAGCTCATGTCCTATTTAAGGAAGCGAATAAGTTGGAAGCATGTTTGGAAGTTTGTGTGTTTGTAGGATATCTAAAAGGGACTAAAGAGGGTTATTTCTATAACCCAAAGGAAAATAATGTCATAAATTCAATTAATGCAACATTCCTTGAGGAAAGTTACATGGATGACTTTAAGCCTCAAAGCAAAGTGGTGCTCAAGGAGTTAGCGAGTGATTCAGTCACTCCGAAGGTTCCGAATGAAACCGTTCCAATCAATGTAGAAAAACCAATCAAATAAAAACCTAAGAGGCTTTGACATAGTGAGAAGATCGGGCGTCAACCAGAGAAGTACATGTTCTATGTTGAGGCCTTCTTAGCTAAACTAGATAAACATGACAGGGATCCCTACACTTATGAAGAGGCTATGGAGGACATTGTTTTGAAACTCTGGACAGAGGCCATGAACATAGAGATGAAGTCTATAGAGACTAATCGGATCTAGGAACTTGTAGATTTTCCCAAAGGGGTAAAACCCATAGGGTGTAAATGGATCTATAAGAGAAAGAGAGGAATGGATGGGAAAGTCGAAACCTACAAGACTAGATTGGTAGCTAAGGGATACATGCAAAAGGAAAAAATTGATTATGAGGAAACCTTTTCGCCTATAGCTATGCTTAAGTCCATCCATATTCTCTTGTCCATAGCTACTACTCTCGACTACGAGATTTGGTAAATGGATGTTAAAAAGGTTTTTCTAAGTGGCTATCTTAATGAGTCCATATATATGGAACAACTAGATAAGTTCAAGGCTAAGGGTCAGGAGCGTAAGGTTTGTAAGCTACTAAAGTCAATTTATAGATTCAAGCAAACTTCCCGTTCTTGGAACATAAGATTTGATCAAATGATCAAGACTTATGGGTTCACACAAAATGTGGACAAACTGTGTGCTTATAAACACATTAAGGATAGGAAGGTTGTTTTTTTATTGCTCTATGTAGATGACATTCTACTAATTGGCAATAACGTTGGGGCATTGTCATCGGTCAAATTATAGTTGGCCAAGCAGTTTGACATGAAAGACTTGGGCGAAGCTAATTTGTTCATGATATTTAGATCTTTCGAGATAGGAAGAACATAATGGCAGGCTACATAAATAAAATTCTCAGGAGATTTGTAATGCAGGATTCCAAGAAAGGTGGACAACTATTTAGGTCTAGAATTACTCTTTCTAAGAAAAACTCACCTAAGTTTGATGAAGAAAGAGAATACATGAAGAAAGTACCTTATGCTTTGGTAGTGGGTAGTCTCATGTATGCCATGCTTTGTATATGACTAGATATTAGTTATGTATCCGGTCAAGATAGTGAGTCAATTTTAGCTAGATCTGGGACCAAACCACTGGGTTACAGTAAAGCATATTTTCAAGTACTTGAGAAGGACTCGAAAGTATATGCTTGTATATTCGAGTGAGGATTTAACACCTCTAGGATAACTCAGATTTCTAATCCTGTCTGGATTTAAAGAGATCGACTTCTTATTTTTTGTTTATTCTAGGTAGCGGTGCCATTGTTTGGAGAAGTGTCAAGCAAGATTGTACTTTGAATTAAATGATGGAGGCCGTGTATGTGGCAACTAGTGATGCTTTGAAAGAAGCAATATGGTTCCGTAAGTTCCTTGGGGATTTTGAGGTAGTTCCTGGTATGGATAAGGCAATATTGTTGTATTGTGATAATAGTACAGCGATATCTAATACTAAGGAACTAAGATTTTACAAGAAGAATAAGCATATTAATCGGAAGTATCATATGATAAAGGACTTCATTGAGGGCGGGCATGTTGCTATATGAAAATTGCATCCGAGGACAATTTAGCTAATCCATTCACGAAAACACTAACTACGAGAGTTTTCGATAGGCATGTGGAAGCTACAGGGATGTGAGATTTATCATATTTACTCACTTAGTGCAAGTGGGAGATTGTTAGAAATGTATGCCCTAAGGAGTAAAAATGTAATATGTTTTTGGAGACATTTTTATACCAAATTTATTATTCATATACCAAATTATTGTCCTTTTTACATTCATATAGGTTAAATGTATAATAAGCAAACAAAAGTCTGAGACTGTTGGTCTAAGCCTTTAGAATCAGGCATATAATGGACAGATTATGCGAAAGACATAATTCTAAAAGTGATGGTCGAAATCATAAGATCTACAATCGAGGGAATAAAGTTGAATGCTTTATTCATGCAATGATTGTTATATTGTCTATATCTCTAATGGGAGATGGTTTGTCTTGGCCATCAGAGGTGGACTCCACAAATAAAAATATTAGTGCATTATCATAGGTGACAATATATTGGATCAGAACATAAAGTGTAATTAATTTGTATTAACAATTTTGTCTTGACAAATCAATTCATTTTAGACAATCATATATGTTGTATCTTAATCTTGAGATGAATAGTGGGCCTGTTGTCTTAAGTTATGTCTTTTGATATACCAAATAGTGACATTTACATTTTATGTTGGTACGCATGTCGGTATGTTAGAGACATGACTCTTATAGAGTAGACTTGTTATTCATAGATACGGAATCCGTAGCTCCTCTTTAGGAGTCGATGAAATCCTCTTATATGCGTTATCCTATAATTGGAAAACTAGAGCGCTTAACCATTTGGACACATAGGTGTAACCGATGGTATACTTTCTTTAAATGGTAAGTTTTCTGATGGTGAGATAATGGAACATAAAAGAAAAATAATCAGGAAGGTAAGATAGAATTTATCCTTAAGCCGATTATAGATATCCTATGGGGATACGATACGTTATGATATGTCATAGATACTGAGCTATCCAGGCTTCATAATTTTATATATTTCGAGAGTGCAACTCTAAGCTTTTAGTGGAGTAGCATTAGAGTTGATAATTATAAAATGTATATCTAGGATATTAGGTTTCCTAATTATCAAGAACTTGAACTATATACGTCCATCAGGTCTCCTTTGCTAGCTCATAACAAATCCTATAACGATACAGCATGCTTTTCTAATAAATTAGTGACCTATGTTAAATTATTGATTGGCTAAAATTCAATATGATCAGATAATTCACGTCTGCTTATCATTTGAATTAATTTTGTAAAAATTAATTCAAGACAAACTTGTTGAATTATCGAAAATATTTATATCATTAAAACAAATCATCTACATAAAACACTTGTTATGCTTCAAATGTAAGTATGAATAATTCATTCTCATACCACAAGTCCTTTACAAAGATGCTTGTTCTATTTTTGTATTGTTGAGCTCTCTTCATTTCTAAATGAGTGTTAAACCACTTATACTTAAAAAGAATAATAGAATTAGAATTTATGTATGTTAATTCATAAATCTCCTTGCAGACTCTATAATATGCTTGATTTATCTAGTATACAAATACAGAAACAAGAATTCTGGGCAGTTTGATTTATATCCCGATTACGTGTTAGAAACTTGACTCCGTTCACCGCACAACCATGATTGCTTTTAACAGAGAAGCTTGAATTAGATGAAAGTGAAACCAATTGATCGGCTACCTCTGGTGCATTTTGCTGTTGAAGATTAAACATCTATCAATAGTAAAGAATTCTTAGAATTTAAGAATGTCTAGTCGATGTGGATGGAAGTTGTACTTATATAATTTAAATTAAGGTTATACCTTATTTTGAAACCATTTTAGGAACTCCATCACTTGAAGATCCTCCAATGATCCGGTTCATCTGCTATCCTCCAACTCATTCATTTGCTCACTATTCATTATGGAATTTGAGTGAGTGACATAATATTTTTTTACACAACCATACTTACAGGCAAATGCAGGTAATACTTGCTCGATGTATTGCTGAATTTCTAAACAATTGTATAGTATGTATTACTCAACTTTATTTCGTAACTGATTATCTAATGTGATCGGGGTCAACTTCCTAACTAGAGGACAATGAGTATTAAAGACAAAAATTTTGGAGTTACCATCTACATCATCATCTACCTAATTTCTCTCAAGTCTATTAAATTTTGTCTCAATCCTAGCTAGATACATCGAACAAAATGTTAGAGCTTCATTGGCAAAACTTTTTATTGTCATCTAGGGTCAATGCATACACGGCATGTGGTTTCATCCAACGATCACTTCCTTATACAAATGCAACTCTTTATGCACCCCCATGTTTTGCAAATCGATCCTCTCCTTGTCTACATCCTAACGTTTTCCATCAATATTTAGAATTGTGCTCAATAAGCTATCACACACGTTTTTCTCGATATGCATGACATCTATGTTGTGATGTAATGACAAGGACTCCAATAAGGTAATTCCCAAAAGATACTCTTTTTCATCTAATTAAGCTTTGGCGGATGCCTCATTCACTCCTTATTTGCATAATTTTCATGTTTACTAGGCAATTTAGGCCCAACCTTTTATTACTAAGCTAATATTTATTGAAGGGATATCCAGGGTGAGGAGGTCACCGATTAACCTTGCCATTAAACTTTTTATTGTTTCACATCCTACGAGTAATAGCAAGCCATCATTGATGCGCAACAAAACAAGTTTTGCTCATTATCCACTTTGAAGGGGTTGCATCATTTAACTACTCTAGCCAAATAAACTATTACGAGTAGGGAAGTGGTTAACTATCATAAGCAATACAACCCGCATTCGGAACAATGTTTTCGTAGCAGCATCATGCACAACAATCCCTTCATTTCATAATTCTTTTAGTTCATCCACAAGGGGCATTAAGAACACATCCATATCATTCTTAAGAGCATTTTGGGCCAAGAATCAACAAGGTCAACAACTTGTATGGGTCTTTGGAGCATAACCTTAGAGGTAAATTATAAGCAATTATAACCACCGGCCACATACTGCATGAGAGACATGTTCCTCAAAGATTTGAAATTATTAGCAGCTAACCCCAATTGAACATTTCTCAGTCATGGGCAAAATTAGGGTATTTTTCATCTACCTCCTCCCACTCTTTACCATCAACTAGATGACGCATTAAGGGCCCATTTGGTAATGTTTTCAAAATATGTGAAAATAGTTTTGTTTTAAAAAATGAGAATTTTTGGGGAATTGTGTTGAGAGTGTTTTTAAAATTTTTGCCTCAAAAAGCATGCAAAAGCATTTCTAAAAACTCCCAAAACAATACCAAACAGGGCCTAAGTCTTCATCCTTTAATCATCCATGTTGGTGCCATGTCATTTCCTTAGCACTATGATGGGAAGTATACAAATACTTCAACCGATCCTTCATAGGAAAATAACGTAGTACTTGCCATGAAACTTTCTTCCCCTTCTTACTCTTCCAACGATGTGTTGCAAACGAGATACACCTGTAGATCAACATTTTCCTTCCAAAATATAGCACAATCATACTTACGACAAGAATTGTTTTGTAGCTCAAGCTTAGTCTATTCAATAACTTCTTCGACTCATAATGAGATTTAGGTAACTTGTTTCCATCTAGGAATGCATCTTTTAATAAATTCAACATAGCATCTATACATTCATTAGGCCACTTATAGAGGACTTTTAGGTGCATCAATTTCACTAAGAAATTCAATGATGAATACTTAGTGCAACCTAGATACAATCCCACTTGGAGCTCAAATAGTTACACATAAACACCTATTACTTAATCTTAAAAGGTAATATGTAAATGTTGGTTATAGGATAATTAAAGAACCATTGTGCAAACCAAACTTCAAACAAATTTGAACGTAAGAAATAATAAACGAGATGATTACTTTCAATTACGTTGGAGTTTATTTGATTAGATATCCGAAGTTACGATCCTAAAGGCTACAATTCAAGAATTTGAAAAGAAAACTATAAAAATACAATAATCAGAAACCAAATCAATACATTAATCACATAAACCCAATCAATACAGTAAATAACACACATAAAACCAAATCAATACACTAAATAATATAAATCAAATCAACATACTAACTAAAATCATCAATAAGTAACTTAGATTACAAAACATATGCCAAACAACATTAAATTACAAAATTAATTAACTAAAAACTAAACCTTAAATAACTTCAAACTAAAACTAAATAATAAAATACAAACTATATAACTAAAAAAAACCAACAATTAAATAAGTAAACAATAAGTAATAATTGTAGTAGGAGTAAGAGTAGTAGTAAACTAATGATGCACTAACCAATTCGATGGTGGCAACACGAGCACGCAGTGGAGATGGCGGTGGGTTATACTGGAGAAGGAGACATTAGTGACAGGCTACATGAGGTAGAGGATGGCATCGAACAGTGCGAGGTAAAAGACGACAATGGAGAGTGAAAGACAGAGAAGCAAAGAAAAAAGAAGCAGGGGAGTAACGACAATGAGGCTGATGGTGGGAGAATGACGAGTGGACAGTGACGACAGGCTATAATTGGTGGTCTGAGGGAGCGGTGGTTTAGGGAAGAAAGAGTGTGTGTGGGTTTCACAGGTAGAGAGAGAAATAGTGGAGGATTTGAAAACTTAGGCAGGGTTTTAAAATTTTCAAATAAAAGAACGACTAAGGGTTCAAAATTTTAGGCAAGATTTTAATAATAGGTTATTTACCTTTTTATACTTGGTATTTTAGGTTTATTCAAACATTATACCTACAATTTTTTATCTTATCAAATTTATACCTTTAGATTAGATTTAATACACAAATTTATTCCTTTGTCCAATCAATCTTCAATTTTAACCTACGAAATCACCCAAAATACCCTTAAATTAAAAAGAAGATTACTTTAAAATCTTTAAAAAAACTTTATGCTAAGGTTTTTGCCTTAAAAAGTATAGAATACTTCAAAAATAGGTGTTTTGTGTGCTTTTACTTTTGTTTTTTCTTTTTTTTTTGAAAGTTTTAATTTTTTTTATGTTTTATTTAAGGATAATTTAGTCATTTTAAAGGTCAAAATCATCTATTGACTAAGGTAAGGTATAAATTTGTATGTTAAATCTAATCTAAAGGCATACATTTGATAAGATCGAAACCGAAAGTATAGTTTTTAAATTAACCTAAAATAGAGGGTATAGAAGGATAAATATCCCTTTAAAATTTTTAGGGATAAGATTCAACAAGAGTTAAAAAGATAGAAAACCCACAAGGAAAACCGTTGTGGGATCCTCTTTTGAAAATTTAAAAGAAAGAAGACTACAAAACTATCATGGAACCTTAATGGATTTTTAGATTTCTTGTTTGTGCAACATTTTTAACAGGATAAAGCGATAGTTTTTTAAAAATTATCATGGAAAACTTTGTTGTTTATTAATAAATTTGTTGTAATGTTGATAGTGAAGTATCATTTTATAGTAATGTAAACAAAAGTAATAATTATGTTGAACTTGAATATGAAAAAAATTGAAGTAACAATAATTATCGGTGAATGAATTATAAATATTCATCTGATCCCATTACTAGCTCCATAATTTTTTATATTGAATTGGTTGATTTTTTATTGTATATAATTATTTTCCAGTAATTGTGGAAAATTGCCCAGTGTATGTTTGTAATGCCCCTAAGTGGGGGTTAACAATTTTTAATAAATAAAATAAAAATCAAAAATAAAAGTAAAACTTCAAAAATATAGTTGTCCGGGACTTCAATGAAAACTCTCAAATCAAAAATAAAAATACATTAGAATCCTAAAAAGATGAAAATATGAGGGAATGAGTGACAACATGCTTAATAGGGAAAACCATTACTCACCTTTAGGTTTTTATCCTTACCACATTAAAACCTGCATGATTAGTTAGTTCTTATTATTATTCATCAATTCTGTCATGTTTAATTCCAGTGGATATCTTATGATCATTCTTACCAAATTCCATACATACATAAACATATTAATTTAGGATTCAATTATGCTCATCTGTATCCACCAAGCAATAGAACATCATATCACTCGACACAATGAAACCCAAATGAATGCGCTTGATCACCATCCAAACATTAAAAGGGTGTTCCGGTGAGGGGACATCAAGCCCCGAGTCCTTACCAAGTCGATTCCTATATAGCGCGTGCTGGGACTTTCGACCCAAGGGAGCGTCATCACCTCCCCCTATTTTTACCTTTTAGGTTATTCGTGCCCAAGGACGTAATCGTCGCACTCTTCACATCTTACCATTTCTTTATATTCAATTATTATTTATAGTATCAGTTTTCCTAACCATGCTTCTCAATTTATAACAACATGTGTTAATTTATTATGTTCTTAGCTGTACAATACAAGACGAGTTCATGTCATAGGTTCATATGTGAAACTCATATAATAGCAGTTCAATACAAATATATACATCTTGCAGTAAAACAATCAATTTTAATTCCATAAAAACCTCATAAAAGATAAATAATAGAATCCCTACCTCTTAGTGAATACCATGCTAATAACTTCTAGCTTACGATACCAAACTCACCACGTAAGCTTCAAGTACTTTATTATCCTATGACGCACAAAATTACCATACTTTAACTTAATTCCTAATCCATAGTCACACCGATTACCATCTATTCTATTATTCATATTAGTGTGCCATAATCATTTATATGAAATCTTTGGAACATATGTTAACACAAAACGATAAAAAACATATGAATTTGGATTGTTCGATCAGCCTGTCGATTAAGCTCAGCTTGCCGATTGGTAGAGTTTAGCCTGTTGATCGAGGCAAAATTTAGAAAACTCTATTATTTTGTTTTTAAAGATTTTGAGCTGCTCAGTCTGACTTGTTTTAACAAATCCTAGAACATCAAAAATACATAGAAATCATAGATTATCATATCAATAAAATATGTAAATCTTTGTCCTCAAATTTTTATGCATAAAACATGTTTAAAATTCTCAAACATTAATTTTTACAAAACTTTATAAAAACGTGATCAAAATAGGAAATTGTTCAAACCCAAAACAAACACAATTCAATTTGCATGCACACAAAAGCACAAGCTTAGATTACCAAATGAAGAACAATTACATAATCTGAACATAGTAATTGGGAATAAAGGGATGGTAGAGAAGAATCTAGGTTTTTGGTTAGAAACTCTACCTTGTTTCCTTGAGAAATTGTTATTAGGCTTGACTTTTGCTTGAGGAAAGATATCCTAAGTTGAGATGGAACTTTTTGATCAGATTGAAAAGGTGAAGAAAACAGACGAAATAGAAAGAGGGAGAGAAGGGGTGAGTAGTGTGAAATGTGGAGGAAAATGAGTTGTCTGATATGTTTTGGAAGCTAGTGACTTTGGACATGTGAGTGAATAGTCTTATTAGGAGACTTAGAAAAATAAAGAAAAGAAAGGGGATAAGGCCTTTGTGGAGAACCAAGACATGTGACTAGTTTGATTCAAGTATTATCTTCTCTTTATTTGTTTATTTGTTTTCTTTTTAACCATTGCACAAGAAAGACAATAAAAGAGAGTCTACCATGGCACACTAATAATAAGTATAGGGAATTTTAAAAAATTCTAAAAATAAGGAGAAATAAATATTGTGAAATAGATTTTAAATGAAACAAATTTTTAATTGGCACACTAATAATTAATTTAATTACCATAATACCCGTTAGGAAAATAACGTGTGTCATAGCTCTACCCACTTAAAGAAATTTCGTCCTCGAAATTTCAAATCTAACTATACTAGTAAAAATCACAATTCTGTAATGATTCCACTTTCGACTCTACACCCTCTTTGTTATTTTATCTCCAAATATGAGTCACCATGTTTCTATTCATTGGCTTGGGACATCGATTATACTCTAAATATCAAATCCCTTAACAAAACTATTTCTAATAGGTTCCAACTTATAAAACCGTATAATAGTCTAGGAATCTGATCAGAAAAGCACATATACTGATCATACCAATTTTTCAGTCTTTCACTATCCATGGTTTGTGATTTACAAATACACTAAGAAGATTGCCAAAGAAATTCTAAGTACTTCATCTTTGGGTTCCTTTTCCTTTCTGAGTAAGGACAAGTCAAGAATGGTTGATTTTATATTCCAACTAATATATTGATACATAATCATGAAACATATGACACAAACACTTCTATTCCGTACCATACATTAAACTTATACATAGAGATATTAGATGGAATATCATAGTTATGAGCAAACTCAACATATTCTTCATTAAATAGCTACCCTTATGACACAAATGTTCAACCCAAATATTGTACTCATATTTCCTACAGAGTATCTCCACAACTGACTTTGGTACTTCCACAAAACATTAACAGAATACTACACATTACAAACATGATACGGATACGTTTTGAGAGTACAAGGTACTCCGTATATCCAGCTACCCATATCATATATGCTTAAAGGAAACCACAGCATTAATAAACAAAAGATCGAACCTTAAATAGATGCGTTTCGAGAGCATCAAGTCCTTTGTATCATCAGCCATCCTGGCATTAGGGTCAATAAATCTAAAAGTTTTAACAACAACATACCATGAGAACCACAAAGTGTGGGGAAAACAGTTATTCATAACACATGAAACACAGACGTACACACCATAGGTAAAACCAAAAGATCATAGAATAAGATTCAAATCAAATGGCCGCTTTTCACTTTCCTTCTCCCATTTAAGCTTGGATGTTGTAGTGTCGGACTCCGGATAAATGATTTGCATCTTATCTAACAACTCCTCAGCAGTTGAAGCAGTAATAAAGATTTGTCTCCCCGATTCCACAATAAAGTTTTCCTCGACAGCGTAATCTAAAAATTTCAAAAGATCATCATAAAAACCATTTACATTTAAAAGTCTTAAGGGTTTGGAATGAAAGCCTAATAAATGCCTACTAACAACCACGAATATTTCCTTAATGGTACCTAGACCACCAGGTAATGCTATAAAAGCATCACAATTATCAATCATGACTTTATGACATTCAGGGGTGTCCAAAACTCTTACTCCCTACCTATTATTTTTCCACAAAGGTTTCGCTCAGCCAGGAGTCAAGGAATAATTCCGAGGACTTTGACACTGCTAGACTTAGCTGTTGTTGCCACATTTCCTATCAATCCTAAACTACCATCCCCATGAGTAAGGTTAATTTTCTTGCATGCTGAGACTTGTCCTAAGTGTCTTGCGGCTTCTAGATAAACTTTATCTTTTCCAGGGCTAGAACCACAAAAGACACAGACATTGTTTATTTTCTTGGTTGACTAGGAGGTAGACATATTTGATTTATATGATTGGTTGCTTGTGTCTATTCCGTTTAGACTCAGAATTCTGCTTGCAATTTTAAGGATGAGGAATACGTAAAAGGACTAAAAAGACAGATGAGTAGGTAACAAAAAGATAATCCAAAGATTTATATAAAATATTGTATAGGTAAGAAAGTAAGAAAAAGGGATTAACAGTTTATGAAAAGTCTGATATTCTTTCTAAAAAAATTTTTAGACATGTACTTTATAACTTTTAACAAATGTATACCGAATCTAGAAAAACAATATAAACGACAAACTACTGTAGAACTTTTGAAATTTAAAACACAAATCTTGAAATATCTGGATAAGTTTCAAAAATTCAAACATGTTATAATACCACATGTGATGTGTTTGACAGGGTAATATATTTTATTATATATATTTATATTAAAGAAAACCATAAATTAAATAAAATACTAACACTTACTATATCGATCTAATAATCAAAATTATTTTGAACACAAAGACAGATATTCTAAGTAAAAGAAAGACACAGACTATTGAACATCAACTGAAACAATTTCAAACAAGCAAAGACTAAACAACTTTTATAAAGCAATGACTTATTCCCTATCCAATTTTCTTATGGCATGGCAAACAGGATCTAGAAATACCATATTCCTAAGGCGTTGTCTTTCTATATGGAATTTAGGCTAACATTTAAAAATAGCTCCTTGAACATATCCACTAGGGTGACCATGAAGAGGAGAATGGATACTATCTAAGTTCTCTTTTAAAAGTCCATCCCTACAAAACCTTATTTTATCCTCTCTATTCGTAGACATATAACCAGGTGAATTACATTTACCATTATAGTTTTGTCTTCTACATTTGTTACAAGTTACCATGATAGCACGAGCTCTTTTTTTCATCATACTACGACTAGTACCCGTTCCTGGTAAACTGACATCTTGACTAAAGTCACTAGGATGGATCTTTCCCTCTATCAACATTCTTACATCACAAGGGATGCCAAAACGCATAAGAATCCACAACCGAGTGATCCTAGCCTTGTATTTCTTTTTGAGAATCTTTTGGGAGAGTGATGGGAAATACTTTCTCAAGTGTTGGTATTTTGGGTCCATGATAAGATGAAAAAATAGTAAATAGAAAGGAAAAATTAAGACATTAAGTAGCAAAATCCTAGAATTCCTTCTCCTTTTAGAGAGAAAGAAGAGGATTTGCGATTTAGAGAAAGAGTAACAAATTAAGAGAGTGAGTGAGCTTGAAGAAATAAGCTCCTATACATAATAGACGTATATGTAAACAATAATTAAACCACTATAGATGACACGTATAGAGGCCATGTGGGAGAGACAGTGTGAGTCAAACTGATTCAAGAATTGGACTAGACCCACATGTTCTAAGCTGAAGTAGGCCAAGTTGTTTCGGGCCTCAACACATTTGGAACAAGTTAAATAACAAGCATGAAATTGAAACTCAACTTATACAAATCTTAGGCCCAATTTGAAGGCTGCTTAAAACACAATTGACCAAAATAAATGACAAAACCCAATTTAATAAAAATCATAAGTTCCCTTGAATGTTATCCAAATCATTTCATAACAACAAAATCCTCTTATGACTTAAATAATTTGTTTTAATCAAAACATTATTGAAGAATACAGACACTCCAATCTTATCCTTACTACTTAGTATCCGTTAATATAGATCTATCATTAATACTACCATGAGTTTTGAATGTAACTAGTCTTAAAATCAATATATTTTCTGTCTTCCAACATAGACCACATCAAAGAGCAAAGACCATTAACGTTATTACTTAAGAACATCTACTATTCTCACAATCCCACTTACACAATCTTTAATTTTCTCATATAACAAAACCTCAAGTAACCAAGAGATTCACATTTAAGCATCTAAAGATTATACCTTTCATTATAAAGATCCAAAATCATCACTGGTGCCCTAAATATTATGATTTACTTAATGAAACTTCTTTTGGTCATTCTCACATTGCATCTATTCAAAAAGATCCATTAGTACACTTAAAATACAATATATGCAACTAAATATTCCAACCTTGAAATTCATGCATTCTTGCCTTTACACAGTCTCAACAGACCAAAAGTCTAATGTTTATCTCCCTCAAGATTTAATACTATAGATTCCTAACTTATCTTATATTCCTCAAGTAAATAGAACTTTCAAGAAAAGTTATTGACACTTATATACTACACCGAATCCACACATAATCACTACTTTGGTTTGAATCAATTACGAAGAATTTGGCATGTCTATGCCAAACTTTAAAATAAACAAATTAAGCTTTATATTTCTTATTGTTTTTCACGAGACAAAAGGCTCTTAAATCCTCGTATCTACATGAATTTCTCATCATTCTATACGAATTAGATATGCTTATAGATTTTAATATTATACGAACCTCTCATAAGCATTCTACTTATAAACCCATTCCATATAATTATCATTCCCTCATAACTATTAATACTTTCCTTTTATATAATTATCATACTCACAAAACCTTGATATTTTCATTCTAGGGCCTTTTCATTTTATATCCTTATGGACTGTATAAATCAACCTGAAGGTTTATTTTAATGATGACAATGAAAATTCAACTTCAAGACCATCTCAAAAACAAATTTTCAAAGTGGTACCACACTCCCTAGGTTAACTAAACCTAGGCTCTAATATCAAAAATTCTGTAACGCCCCTAAGTGAAGGTTAACAATTTTTAATAAATAAAATAAAAATTAGAAATAAAAGTAAAACTTCAAAAATATAGTTGTCTAGGACTTAAATGAAAACTCTCAAATCAAAAAAAAAATATAAACAACAATTAAACCACAGTTTAATGTAGTACCTTAAATTTAATAATATAAAACTGTCGTCATCATCATTTTAACCCTCAACATATCTTAATACAGTCATAAAAAGTAACAATCGATGCTACATTTTCATGAAGAACATTCTCAACAAATAATACAATTCCATTGCAATACAGCTACATAGCTTCTTCAACTATATAACTTGTCACTACCTCACACATTGTGAGTCCTAAAAAAATGAAAATATGAAGGAATAAGCGACAACATGGTTAGTAGGGAAAACCATTATTCACCTTTTGGTTTTTATCCTTACCACATTAAAACCTGCATGGTTAGTTAGTTTTCATCATTATTCATCAATTTTGTCGTGTTCAATTCTGGTGGATATCTTATGATCATTCTCACCAAGTTTCATACATATATATGTACATACTGATTTAGGATTCAATTATGCTCATCTATATCCACCATGTAATAGAATATCATGTCACTCGACTTAACGAAACCCAAATGGGTGCGCTTGATCACCATCCAAACATTAAAAGGGTGTTCCGGTGAGGGGACATCAAGCCCCGAGTCCTCACCAAGTCGATTCCTGTATAGTGCGTTCTAGAACTTTCGACCCAAAGGAGCGTCATCACCTCCCCCTATTTTACCTTGTAGGTTATTCGTGCCCAAGAACGTAATCACCGCCCTCTTCACGTCTTACCATTTCTTTATATTCAATCATTATTTATAGTATCAGTTTTCCTAACCATGCTTCTCAATTTATAGCAACATGTGTTAATTCATTATATTCCTAGCTGTACAATACAAGACAAGTTCATGTCATAGGTTCATATGTGAAACTCATATAATAGCAGTTCAATACAAATATATACATCTTGTAGTAGAACAATCAATTTAATTCCATAAAAACCTCATAAAAGATGAGTAATAGAATCCCTACCTCTTAGTGAATACCATGCTAATAACTTCCAGCTCACGATACCAAGCTCACCATGTAAGCTCCAAGTACTTCGTTATCCTACGACGCATAAAATTACCCTACTTTAACTTAATTCCTAATCCATAGTCACACCGATTACCATCTATTCTACTATTCTTATTAGTATGCCATAATCATTTATATTAAATCTTTGGAACATTTTGTAACACAAAACGATGAAAAACATATGAATTTGGATTGTCCGATCAACCTACCGATTAAGCTCGGCCTGTCAATTGGCAGAGTTTAGCCTGCTAATCGAGGCAAAATCTAGAAAACTCCAGTTTTTTGTTTTTAAAGATTTTGAGTTTCAAAGCTTAGTCTGACTTGTTTTAACAAATCTCAGAACATGAAAAATACATAGAAACCATAGATTATCATACCAATAAAATATGTAAATCTTGTTCCCCAAATTTTTATCCATAAAAGATGTTTAAAATTCTTAAACATTGATTTTTATAGAACTTTACAAAAATGTGATCAAAATAGGAAATTATTCCAACCCAAAACAAACACAATTCAATTTGCATGCACACAAAAGCACAAGCCTAGATCACCAAATGAAGAACAATTACATAATCTGAACATAGTAATTTGGAATAAAGGGAAGATGGAGAAGAATTTAGGTTTTTGGTTAGAAACTCTACCATGTTTCCTTAAGAAATTATTATTAGGTTTGACTTTTTGCTTGAGGAAAGAGATCTGAGTTGAGATGAAACTTTTTGATCAGATTGATAAGGTGAAGGAAATAGACAAAATAGAAAGAGGGAGAGAAAGGGTGGCGGAAAATGAGTTGTCTAATATGTTTTAGGAGTTGGTGGCTTTGGACATGTGAGTGAATAGTCTTATTGGGGACTTATAAAAAGAAAGAAAAGAAAGGGGATAAGGCTTTTGTAGGGAACCAAGGCATGTGACTAGTTTGATTGAAGTCTTATCTTCTCTTTATTTGTTTATTTATTTTCTTTTTAACCATTACAGGAGAAAGACAATAAAAGATGGTCTACCATGGTATTTTAGTAAATATACTAAATAAGTATAGGAAATTTTAAAAAATTCTAAAAATAAGTAGAAATAAATATTGTGAAACAGATTTTAAATAAAAGAAATTTTTAATTAGCACACTAATAATTAATTTAATTACCATAATACCTGTTAAAAAAATAATAGGTGTCACAATGTTCTTTATATTGTGCGTGGAGCCAACTTATGGTGTCTTGTATGCATTGGTGCATTTGTCATACAACACTATTATATTTGTGCTACATATATTCAATGTGACAAAATAGATCTCTTTTCTTTTAAGGAAGCAAAAAATTTTATTTAGAATCAAAAGGAAAAAAGCTCTTGCACTATGGATATCACTTGCACTCTCGATTTTTCATATATAAATGTAATTAATGTATCTCCTTGGAAAGTATTTCTCCATAATGGCCATGAACAGTTGCTCCTAGAGTGGCCAAATAAGATTTCGCCGCTCTTATTACTACGGAGTCAATTTGAACAATTATAACTTGACCTAATTTCAGGTGTGGTTCATGTTTGGTTATACATACATTTTCGAAAAAAAACTACCCAAGGCTAATTATTGTTGATTTTTGTTCACAATAAATATTATGGAGATATTATTTTTCATGCAATAAAAAGAATAACTATGAAAAGTAAAGAGGTTTTTATTTAAGAATATAAATCTAAATCAATTCAAATTTGAAATTAACATCTACTTATGACGGTAATTTTGATAATGAAAAACTCAACAATTTGAGAATATAATAATGTAGATATCTAGTTAGGAACATTAATTGTAGACATCAAAATGGTAGGTGTAAACTTAGTTGGGATATAGCATAATCCTTTGATGCTATTTTATTTTTGTAATTTATAATAAATAAAATATTTATTGGAGAATTCTTAGTACTCATGAAAAAATAAGTTATTGGAAAGGTTAACAATATTTTGTCGCTCTAATTATGCATATTATTCTAGAGGGTTAAGAGTATAAAAATTGGTTTTATTAGTAGATAAGCTTGAAATTATTAGTTAAAGCTTTCTTATAATGTCTACGTAATTTTAGATTGCAACTTTTTATTTTATATTAAAATAAATTAAAGTTAATTAATAATAATTGATTTAATTAAATGTTAATTAAACTATATAATAATTATTGAATCATCAATAATGGGGATCTATTTTGTCCACTTCCTAGAATCTGCATTATTTTCTAAGATAAACTAATAGAACTTTTTTTGGATATTTTAGTCTCTTGAGATTGTGTATGATGGCTCAATTTATTTTCTTGAGTTTACCTGCATATCAGTTTTATCTTCATATTACACACAAACAACCAGAAACGGAATATTTAAGTTTACCCAAGTATATATATATGATGAGAGTTTAAGCCTATTCTTATACATATTTAATTATAAGTATACATTCAAAAATTTCAATAAACTGCATAGCATGAGAGCAAATATTTTCCAAGGCTTTTAATAAAATTCATCTTTTAATTAAGGCGATAGTGTTAATGTAGCCTCAATATATACAGACAGGTGTTTGCATGTAGAAATTGGGTACCCACCAGTTGATTTTCTATTTGAATACTTGGTTCATTTTTCAACAATCAAATGATGAGATCACTTGTGAACCTTTTCTTGAACCATGGAATTTTTGTTATAAGGTAATTGAGCAGGTAGATGGCAATTTGCATTTGGAACTACATGATATGCCTTAATAAAGTCAGAAAGTAGGGCATATATATAGCAATTATTTGGTGGTTGTTTTCAAACATAAACTAAAGATGCCGTTCTTATAATTAGTTTTATTTTTCAACACTGACGATAATTAAATTTTGGAAGAAATAAAAACATGTTTTCTGATTTTTATAAACTTTCTTGTCGTTATATGAAGATAAAACTCGTATCATCACATTCTAACGAAAGATAAAAGTTATACAACTAAAAAATAATTACAAGAGTTAAAATATAAAGCAAAAAGTTCAGTTAATTAGGTCCTGGGGCAGTGTACATGTGTTGTGTTGGCTTCAGTTTTTTTTTTTTTTTTAAGTGATCAATAGTTTGGTCATTCTCCATTCAGTCGACTCAAACATATTCTTATTTTTTATTGTTTCACATCCCCATCTAGATATATGGAAATTACATCTAGAATATGTGTGTAAAACAGAACCCTTAGTTTCAACGTGTAAGAAAATTGGTTTGGGAAATTGATGGGATGTGGCAGAATTATGGGACCAGTGCTTAAATGTGAAAAAAGAAAAAGAACAAGAAAATGAAAAAGAAAAAAGAAAGAAAAGTGGTGCGATAGTTTTACCTGCAATTCAATCGTATGAGAGTATCGCGCACCCAAACCGCTGATGTGGCGATTTAATTTAAATAAATAATAAAGATTAATTAGAAACACTAAAAAAAAATTATATTTTTTAAAAACATTTTTAGTAAATTCAAGACTATGACTATCTTATACTCTATTAGAATAACGCAAATATTAAAACATAGTAAAAGAAAATTACTGAAACAACCTTAAAACAAATTTAAAACGTAGAACACTTCAAATGTTGTCTGGGTCCTATTGGATCCTACAACAGTGCACACACAGCACATACATAAAAGAAATGTAACCAAACCATAGTCCAATAAAATATAATCAAGTAGCATGATTAAAGTTTCATTATTACATGCCTTGACAAAACTATTAACTAAACAACTCACGGACTTTCTGAGTAAAATAGCAGCACTCTACTCAACTGTGTATTGTAAACCACCTCGAGGGGGAAAAGTAAAATAGCTGGAATCATGAGTGAAAGGTTTACTAAGACTTGAATTCTAAAACATTTATAAAGAGAAATAAATAATTCAAAGATGATTTGAAGGAATAATAAATAATTAAATAAATTTTATGCTTACTGTATACAAAGCCTAATATAATCACTACTATAGTGGCCTGGATTGGATTTAAGGACCTACCCCCAAGGTCGCTCTCTGCACGACCTGATCTCTATGTAGCATCGTACACTTAAAACTCAACTAAACGGGGATCTTATACCATTTAGTGATTGAAAGCTAATTAATCATTTTATTTCACTTGGTATACTATTACTAAGATTTCTTTTACATTTATTATCTTTTTTTCAATATTTACCTATCCAAAATATTTGAAAATATTTGTATACTATTCAATTCTTAAAACATTTTAAGAACATAAGATGTGACCAAAACACTATTTAAAATCATGACTATTAAAGAAGGAGTTTAAAGTCCTACTTTGATCTCTAATACCGAACACGTCCACTTGTAAATCCTGTCTCGCTAAACATTAGCTCCAAGGACAACGAGAAACCTTAGGCGTAAAGTCAATTTATTAACGTCAAGACTTAAACATATTACATTTGTAGGCACTCACGTAGTTTCTTAGTATACCTTTCCTAATTATAACACTTTATTTATTTACATAATAATTAAACATACTTTAAAATACGCCAACAATGATTTTTTATCAGTAAAACAAGTAAAAACACACCAAGAATTTAATTTGGAATAAAAGAGATTCAGGTGGCCTGAAACTAGACTAAAAGTTTGGACGCTCGCCAAAGGTGGCGTCGGACTCTTGCCCAAAGAGGGAAGACAAAAAATGAAACTCTCCCACGCCCTCAAAAGAGAGAAACAAAGAGATAACGAAACCCTGAAAATGTTTTTGATATAAGCAAACCGTTTTTATTAGTAGAATTTTTTTTAATCCAATTAGCTAATTATTTAAAAAAATCTATTATTAAGATAAAAGATGAATAAGGAAATCGTCTTCCGAGAAAGAATGAAGACAAAAAGATAAAAGATGAACTCTTTTGTTTTTTCTTTTTGTATTAAAAAAAAGAGAGAGAGAGAGAGAAATACGGGATTTAAACTCTACAGTTTAACGTGTAATATATGAAATCAGTATTAGACTAGTCTAAAACCACAAGATAAATTCTTTTGTAACACATGTTATTAGTTATGCATTTTTACATCTGTTCTATTGTATGAAATCACACATATTTCATCTAGTTACTTGTATATGATTGAGATTCTTTACAAGGAATGTCCATTTTTTACATCAAACTAAATCAAAATCGTGTCAAAATAATACTATTAACAAATTTATTACATATAAAAAAAAATTTCTTTGCTTCCCCTTCAAAAAAAAAAAAAAATCTTGGTTTAAAACTATGTAACTTATAAGAAATAATTTCAAAAAGAATTGTACGGCATGAAAAAAATACCAAATGGATAAAACATTATTCTTTTTGACCGTTAAATTAAATTTAGATACTGTACGATTTTTTTTAACACCCTACAAAAGAATTCTCTACATTATTATGCCCTAAAACATTCTTCACTTAATTCTATTTTTAAATAAGTGTTATATGGTGGTGTATTCTTGTTATTAATGCATGTTTTTAAACATTAGATTTTATTAATATCAAATTAAATGTAAAAATATACAAAGTTGATATAATCTACTATAAAGTTTTAACCGTAAAAACAATAATAATAATAATAATAATAATAAAGTGGGTGTCTTCTCATACCTTGCTGCAGAGATCTAATTTTTAAATGACGTGATTCTATTAATGTGACGCAATACCAAATGTAATTCATCAAAGCAAATGCCCCCATAAAATTTTCTCAAATTGTCTGCTGCGTTGTTTTTTCACTGATGTGTGAAATTGTTCGTTGCAAGGTCCAATTATGACCAGGGAAAAGCTGTCAATATAAGTGCTTATGAATTCATCTGAGTCAAGACAACAACAATCTCCCCCTTTCAATTCCTTTCACATAGTACAGTCAAAACTGGTGCATCTTTTTTTGACTTTTCAACACATTTTGTTCATTGAAAACTTTATGTCACGCTTGTAAATGATATCCCCCTTTTAAGATTCCTGAACTCCTAGATTACAATTCTTAAGCCTATAAACCACCTTTTCCCCTTTTCCCTTCTCTTTTTTTTTTTTTTTTTTTGACATGCTTTTTTATTAATCAAGAAATGTAATCAAGCGGAGTACTTTTTAGTTAGGATGATTAAACCAATTAAGCACTTTCCCCCCCTTAAAAATTAAGTTCTTTTGGTCATAATGCATTAAAGAGAAAATTAGGAAGCTTGCCCATCTTAATCTTAACTTCTTAGCTCACCTTCTTAGTGTTTAGAATTTTGTCTCCTTTAAATTAATATTTGAAAGAAAAAGCAAAAGGAAAAATTCTAGTGTTTAAAAAAATTCATAAATCTGTATGTTACTCATTTTAAGAATATTTCTCTAAATTTTGCAAAGGATTGAAAATTCAAAATTGTTCTTTAAGGAAGAGAATGCTAGGGGAAAATAAACGTAGCCTAATTATTATGCAAGTTTGTGAATCATTATTCAATAGTTTGCGTTAATTATCTCTTTCGTTTAGTGTTTAGGCGTTTTCTATCAATTGAATTGTTTCTTTGCAGTTTTTTTTTTTTTTCTTTATGTGGCCTTGACTTTATGGGATTTTCGATATCGGTTGATTGGATACTTTCATAAACATCATAAAGAAACTGTATAAGAGATATATTGTCGATAGAGCACCTCTTTAGATGAATTATGTTTAAGCCCATCATGCACTTTTTTCTTTGAGCGTTTCATTTGAATTACGGATGAAACCAATTATTTGCTTGTGTCGTGTTTATCCTTTGAATTTCACCAGAGGAAATATTTGCTAAAAGAAGGGCACCTATAACTTCATTGAGGTTGGTGAAGTTCTGCTCCCTATCAATTTATTATCTTTGCCAACTAGTCTATTCAATGTATTACACTCGCCTATTCATCAAAAAATAACTTTATTAATAAATAAGAATTATGCTTTCCTATTCCCTCAAAAAAAAAAAAGGGAAAAGAATTATGTTCTTCCTTTTTTTTTTTAATCTTCATAGCAAATATATAGCTTCTTGTGGAATAATTGACCTAGATGTTTCTTGGAGTCAAACACAAGCAAAATAATTACATAGCATTGCACCAGCAATGAGTATATTTTTTTGAACCTTCAGCTAGAAGAAAGAATAGATAGGGATGTGATAATTATGGAAGAAATAGGAATATGATTAAGATACAAAGACTAGCAATAATATATTGAAATTATTCCTAAAAATTGGTTTATAAACTGGCATGCAGGCCTGATTAATGAATTGTTTAGTAATTTTTCTATCTCAAGAGCAGAAATGAAAGCTGCAAGTTTTTTACATCAAAAAAAAAAAAAGGCACTTACAGCACACAATGATTATAGATATTGAATTTTATATTATATTACTTAGAAAACAGTATTTTTATCTCACCAGCCCAAGTTCAAAATTAAAACGCTGTCACCAACTTTATACACATGTTCAAAGGCTTGAAGAGGATATTTTGTTATTTCAATAAAGTTGATATCGTAAAAGCTATATTGTCATGGTCTGATTTCCATATTACGATGGTAAAGTAAAATATAATAATATTTCTTTAAAAAGTTTCATAATAATAATAATAATAATAATTAATTTTCTCAAAATAATAATAATAAATACTGATTTTTGAAGCGAAAAAGAGTTTTCTTTTCATGATAGAGGAAAAGAGTTTTTCTTTAACTTACTTTTATAACAAGTTTCAATTAATACATTGATTTCTAAGATCTTTATGTTTACATTCCAACTATTAATTAAAATTTAAATTAATATTTTCTTATAGTATTAAGATATTTTTTGAATTTAGTAGGATATTTTTGTAATTTAGTAACTGAAAAAGAGAATGTGTGTTCATCCTTGAATTAATAAATTTGACACTGCATTATAATTTTAATCAATTTTCCTGTCAACATATGTCTTCATAATATAATAAATCGTAAATGATTCTCGCAACGTGGCAAAACTGGTGGGCTCGTTTTTCAACTGGAAGTGGCATTTTTGAAAATCCAGAAATGAGAAAGGGGTACTATCGACATTCTAGTAGGCCACAGAAGAGACAAAGAGGTCGCAAAAGATACGCGAACGGTAATAAATGCAGAAAGTTGAAACTCACTATTTCTCTCTCTACTTTCAAACTCCCTTTTTTCTCGGTCACCGTGAAAGGAGTGTAAGTTTCACGCGTCAGCTTCTCTCTCAACCCCAACTTCTCGCGTCCCGACAACTCACCGAATATCTCCCGAAAATATCGGAAACAAGTCAGCTTTGAAATGGTTGACAAATTTATTTGATGAGCTCCCCTTTGGACATAACGGTAAGGGAACCAACTACCAAGGTTTTGTTTTATTATTTAGAGATTGATTTTCTATGTTTATAGTAGAGTTATAATTATCGCCCAAAGAATTTGCTGTTGAATAGAAAAGTGCTCAAAGGCTCCACCGGTGCTAAGTACTACTAATAATAAAAAGCATCATAAAATTCATCTTTTATTAATGGTAGTGTTTAACGTCATCAATATCTTATAACAATATCTTGTCAAATATGACTCAAATAGCTATAACTTAAACTCTCCAGATGTTGTAGACAAAAACCTAGTCCATATTCCTTGTTGTTCAACTTGTTGTCTTAATAGAGTTCTCACATTAAAGAGCCCTTTATTGATATGACTTTATTTGTTTTTATTGGCAAACAAAATTCTTTAATGCTATAAAAAAAAATAAACTCTTTAAAATTTAAATGTAAGAGGATCTATTGATTAATAAAACCTTTTAGGTGAGTTATGTACTCACGTGATAGAAAGGAAAAAAAATGTCCCATATAGTCCACATACTTGTACGCTTCTTTTGATTTCTATGTTTAATTTTAAAATCGTTATTTCTACAAAACGTGGTCACGATGCCTTATCACAAAAGGTCTTTATTTCTAAATTGTTAGATTTTAGTGACCTTTTTTTTTAATCTTTAGAGCTTTTATAGAAAGATATATCTGCTGCGTATTTATAAACATTATATCTAGTTAAAATCACACAAAAATAAAATAGATATATATATATATATAATTAGTCCAACAAATACCCTTAGCTTTACTTCCGATCTTACTTTGGTCTTTAATTTTTTAAAGGTCAATTGTTTCATTTTTAGTTTTGGTCTCTTAGTAAGAAGTTAAAAATATAGAAAAAACTTTCAAAATGTCTCCCTTTGATTCCTAATTTATTATTTTGTTTCACTTTTGGTTTAAACAATTTTGATGCATATAATTAAAGCTAAAACAATTTTTTTTAGAAAAACCCTAGCAAAATTTTGTTTATTTTCATACTCTGCCGTAAAAAAGTTATTTGTCTTTAAATTGTTAAAAGTTTTTCTTTAATGTCCCATTCTGTAGGTGGATAATAGATACTACATGTACATTTTTGAAGCTTTATTCTTGTGGTTCGACTTTGTAATGCTAACGGCCTTACATTAATGACACATGAAAACTCATATCACCAGCAACATTTAGGTTATGTTTGGTAGGAGGAAAGAGAATATAAAGAATAAAAAAAGAAGTCGTATGATCTAGGTGATAAAAATAGAGAGGAAAGATAGGACAATTCTTTTATTATGTTTAATCTAGATTCCCTCCTCTAATCTTGTCATAGTTGGAGAGATTGAAATTATGATAATTTGAAAGAACTGAAATCATTATAAATATTATTTATACTTACTTTAAAATATACAATACTAAGAAAATAAAGCATTTGAATAAAAAAAAAATCAAGATAAAACTCATCTCTCACTCCCTCTAGGTTTTTTTTTCCTTGTGTCATCTCACTTAGCGTCTTCGAAAGGCCATAGTGTTGTGCCACAGCCAGGTTAATCACTAAGCTCCCAACAGTAGAAGAGGGATATTGAGGAGCATAGATAGTATCTGTTGGTGGCAATAATGGTTGTGTCTGAGTTCTAGGATGGTTGTCGGCCTACTTTAGGGCGGTTGTTGCAGCTTTGGCTTTATATTTGGGTGCTTCAGAGCTTCGGCAAACCGGTAGCTCAAGGATTTGGTCCCCCTCAACATTGCAAACCTTTTGATGGAGCACGTGCTCCATTTGGCGATTGGGCATTGGCATTGGTAGCGTGTGTCCTCCATGCATTGGTATTTTGATGGTTGCTCAGTTGCACTTTTTTTTTTTTCGTGTTATACCACTCACTTGGTCCCCTCGAACTCGTAGGTCGTTTTGTTGTCGAAGGCTTTGTTTATATAGTATGGGATTTTCTCTTGTCTTTAGCTCCTTTTATTCTAATAAAGGCATTGTTAAATCCTCTATTTAGACACATTTCTTGTTTTTACATGTTTCTTGTTTGGTTTGCTTAATAATGAAACTCGTCTTCCCACTTTTTGATGTATTGTATGTCTAGTCCTATGTGGTATTGTGGATAGCCTTAGTACCATTGGTCTCTTGATCTCGATCATATTTAGGCTTCTTTTAATTGTAGGGTTGTTGAAAGACCCATAGGCTCAATACTTGGTGTGTTTATTCAGTTTCCCACGTCAAAACCAAACACACCTTTTCTCCTTTGAGCTTCATTCGAATTTATTAGTGGATTTGATCTTTGTGTGAAGTTCAGTCCCATTGTGTTGTAGGATCATTCATATCAATATTATTATTTCTATCTTTTTTCTCGAATGCAATTTCTCTGAAAAAAGCATTTGAAATATATATTATTTTATTTGTGTGATCACTACGTAACTAGTTATGAAAAGTTGCTATTGTGATTATCAACAATTAACATAATATGAACAACAACAGTTTATAGTAATTAGGTTTTTAACATTTTAGTATCTTGTGTTTTGACAAAACAACAAACCGGTATCATTTTGTTTAGAAAATACAAAAAATATACCTTACTATTTTTGGAAAGAGCAATTATATTTAACCCTATAAAGTTATAACCCTGCTACTAACAAAATAGTAAGATTTAGTCTAAAAGGTACACTATATATTAAACTGTAGCCCATAATTTTGTGAGCAACGGAATTACAACCCTGTAAGAACAAAAATGATTTTTCTTTTGAAAATATCACTTGGTATCCTCATGGTCAGATTTGTGATGTGAAATTTCCATTTTGTCCTTTTATTGATTTTTATTGATTTTCATAAAAAAAAACTTTTAATTCTTTTTAGAACTTTTATCCAAACAAATTAAAGGTTTTTTTTAAATGAAGCAAAAGAATCTTAAACAAAATCAATAAAAGCAAAATGGGCATTTTGCATTTAAAAAACTGACCTCAGAGTTTCAAAATAATATTTTCAAAAATAATAAAGTATCATTTAATATCCAATACCAGGTACTAAAATAATAAGAATCCTAATTATTATAACAACTTACATAATGTGATGAATCCTAATTATTATAATAACTGAAATAATGTGATTTAATATTAATATTAAAGAAAATACCTAAATTTAATCTTGTTTTAAAACATTTTGTCGCGTTTGTTGCCGATGACTTGGAGGGTCCATAGGGAAATGGAAGGAGGTGGTGCTACACAAGAGGAGGGAACCGGGGATCAAAGGAAGACTTAAAAAAAGGGTGGTTGTGGGGAAAGGACATATGACGGGAATATGTGCAGGAAGAAGGCTGTAGTTTTTTGTAGTTTGAAAACGCGTAAAAGGAAAGGGAAGTAAAGGGAGGGCCGGTCGTCTTTCAAGTCGAGAGAACGAGCGTGCGTCACCAAAAGGGAATATATGATGATGATGAATGATTTTTGTTTCTCCAAGACTCTATCTCTCTCTCTCTCTCTCTCTCTCTCTCTTATTTTCTTTCTAACTTTCCCTTTCTTTCTCTCTACTTTCTTGCTCGCCAAAAAGTGGTATTCTGCTTGTGGCAGTATAAAGTTGCGAGTCCCTCGAAAAGTAGTGTGTGTTAATTTATTGGTTTCTTCTTTTGAATTTCTCCTGGGGATGGAAACTGTAAGATCATCATTAAAGTATTCTGTTCTTGCCACATTGTTTATGTGGGTAATATGGTACATCACTTTATAGGATAAAATGTTGTGCACTTGTGCCGTGTTAATCATCTGATTAGAAATGATTCTTTGTTTTGAAAGGATTAACAATAATTTTAGAATGCATTGGCTTAACATATGAACATAAAAGGATTTTGCTTGCACTTGGTGAGATAGTTAAGTTTAGGATAAGGACAAATGTTGAAAAGATGATCCTTGAATTTACCAACGATAAAAAATGTTTATCGTTAAGGGTGTTTGAAAAATGTAATTAGAACTGAAATTTTTGATCTAAAAACTATAACATGTCAGTGCTTTACAATATAATTTTTCTTCTTATCACTATAGCATATAAAAACTTTATACTATAACAAATAAAAATTTTTATTAGAATTGATTTTACCAAACATCCTTGTCATTGGTAAGTTAGCATGATTGCCATGTTCAAGAGTATCTTTCAATTCTAGAGGATTTCAATAATGTACATTGCCCCCTTACCACATGAAGGTGAGTGCGTATACCATGTATTTAACAGCTTATGTACAAACTTTAAAAGTCGGAGTATTTATTTGGAAAAATGTTGCTGAAAAAGATTGCCTTGAAAAATATATAAATTAGGACCCAAAAAAATAAAGAATGGAATAATATTAATAACTGTAAATTTTGTTGGCTAGAAAAAAGTGAAATTAAGTAATAAAAAGTTTAGTCCAATATTTGGCGAGTTCCACAGATTTAAAATGCTTTGTCAAAGGCTGAAATAATTAATCCATGCTTTAGACTTTTAAAGGAATTTTTAATATATAAGTTTTGTTTTACATATAATGAATGCCTATAAACTTCAAAAGGAAGAAAAGTATAACTAGCTCATAAACGTTCCTTAGTACCGTGATGATTTCAGCATATGGAAGTGGACTTAAAACTTCAGATTCCACCTATAAATTCAATTAAATTCATCTTTAAAATGCCCTATGATTCAAGTAATTAAACTATAATAAAAGAGTGTGTACTACAACTTGGGTTTAAGTGTCCAAAAAGTAGTTCTAATTGCTTCTGTCCTTTAAGGCCACGGCTTTCCTATTTCAAACGAATTGGATTGGGAGTCATTGATGCATGAAACTGAGAAGTTCACAGTCCAGCTAGGCCTACCTGGCAAATAATAATAATAATAATAAGTTGTGTGCTAGTATGCAAAATACCTTATTCCTTAAAAAACTTATCGATGCGTGTAATATAATTTGAAACAATCGGATTATGTTGTAGTTATATTAGTCAAAGAAATATATAATGATTTAAACAAAATTTGACAATCATGGGTACTGTGTGTATATATTTTTTGAATTCCACTACGAAATTCTCTAATGTAATAACAAAAGTAAAAAAGATGGTCTTCTATGAACTTATAGGGTGTTTAGAAGAGTGGTAGGAACCAATAGTGGGAACTACTTTTACTGTAGCATATGAGAACTTTTTACTGTAACAAATTTATTTTTTGTTACTGTAACATGTGAGAACTTTTTACTGTTCATAACTAAGATTGTGGTAGGAACCACTTTGTCAAACGGGTAGAAGACGAAAATGGTCCAATCAAGCCAAGCTAAAACCTACCCCATTATAAATTATTTTAAAAAAATAGTTTAAATTACGATCTATGATTTAAGTCAATTTACTATATGTTTTTTAAAAATAATTTTATTATAATATTTTTTCTTATAAATATAAAAAACAAACTTTTAACACGCAAATCTCTTATAAGCACTCTACAGTGCACCAGTTTTAAAGTTAGAACCGCGTACCCCAAAAAAGGCCCCACCGAATTTAATGACAGATTTATTGGACGGCTTGTGACCTGTGATGGTTAGGCTTGCACCGTCTTCAAGAGCATCTAATGAAGCTTTCCTATCCAAGCAAGTTGGCTTGTCACAGCCAAAAAAAAAACAATAGTTGACTTCAACGCTGCTGATAAATATCTTTGTTAACGTGGCACGCATTTTTTAAGTAATTTTGCAAGCCAGGAAAATAGATAGCTAAACTTAAAAAAAAAATGTAAAAACTCATGTCCAACGATATATAAAGAAAAAAATATTATTGTGTGTACCCATAATTATAAAGATGTTGCCAGTTACTTTAGAATGGATGTAATTGATGTTAAAATGAAAACTGTTAAAAGACGGGTTCAATAAAAACATGAACGACATAGTAAAGAATCTTTTTTAAATATTTCGATAAACAATGACATTAATGTAACATATGTGCTTGAAAGTGGTATCTACAATCTGATGTGTGGCATGAAGAAGTAAAAGAATTGAACAAAATTCACGCTTAAGGAAAGTAGTTTGTTGAGTATCCTAGTATTTGGAATGTGGTGGAACCGTTGGTTAGAACCATTTTTACTGTAGCATGTGAGAGCTTTATACTATAGCAATTTTTTTTATTATTACTGTAGCATGTGAGAGCTTTATACTATTCATAACTGAGTTTACGGTGGGAACCGTGGTTCCCACCACTGTGCCAAACAAGGGACTAGTATTCATTTGAGTGTATGCCTCATGGGTGTAGACTCTCTCGGTGTAAAGTCGTATATACCGATTATGGGTTGCAGCAAACTAGTTGAAGGCATCCATGAATGCATCTGCTACTTTAACTTGTTTGTTATGGTCTTAAAGAAGTAAAAAAAAAAAAAATAGAAAAGGAAATAACAGTGTTCTTGTAACTTAGAATTTCTTATGCTCTGTAATATTAGCATCGAACTCCAATTAAAAAAGGTTTAAGAGTGGTATGTAATTTCAATCATTACATGATTCTAGAGCTATCTGAGACTGCATTACTGTTCGCTTTTGCTCTTTGTTGTGGGCAGTTTGATGTGCCCTTGTTTCGAACAACCACAGGATCTCTAAGCATCGCAAAGGGTGTATTTGAAACATTACCTACTAGAGAAGGGGAAAGGGCACCGAATTGATAGCTAGGCACCAAATTCCTAAACTTGAGAGTTAAACGTGCCATTTCACATCTAGCCTCCTTGTAGAAGTCCTTTGTTTTGTTACATGGTTAGCCAACTAGTTAAATTTAAATAGCATAGCTCAAAATCGAGTTCGTACCAAGATCTTTTGGTGGTCTGAAATTTGAGTGTGGGTGCTAGTCAGTACATCAATAGTCCACCTTGGAACTATAAGGGAATTCGAGATGCGCACTATGTTTAGGAATTTTAGTGTCGAGAAAATATGTCTGTAAGGATATCTATTCGTCTTAAATTAGAGGTAGTTGTTGTTTATGCCCATTGGACTTGTAGAACTGCACATTGTAAAAGGAGTCTCCATGTGAGAACTTTGTTAGTTAATAATTTTGGCAGTCATAGTTTTTGATTAGAAGTCTTACCGAGTAAGTGAATAACGATTAATTGTTTTTGTTTTTATTTGTGTTTGGTGTTTTAAGTTTGTTGGACCATTTTTCTCCTTTTTTGTCTCAACTTTCAAGTATCATGACCTTTAAACCCACAAAAAACAATTATTTTATAAAACAAAAATTATAAAACTATTTATAAATACTGATGCGATATGAAACTAATTCAAAACATAAAAAACAAATACAAACAATATATATATATATATATATATATATATATATTAACCTAAGGATCGCACTTTTCACAAAGATTAATTATTTAAAGACAAAAGAATACTTCAAAAAATTATTAAAATTAGATTTAAAAATAAGAGCACAGTAAAAACACTTGTGTAAACATTTTTTCACACAATACAAAAAAACAAAAAACAAAAAATGCATAGTAAGGAGAAAAGCGATGTATTCAATGAATGACGAAGACGTATGAGTTTCTCGAGTATGCAAGTAAGGACTCCCTCATAATTCTATATATCGAATTGATGAACACATAAAAATGCACATTTATAAGACTAAATATCATCATTTTGTATTTATATTTGTCATTTTGCCACTAGAAATGTTAAAATGGGCTGGGCCTAGTGGACCGACACGAGCACAGCACATTAAAAAGCAGGCACGGCGTGGCATGACACGATTATTAAATGGCTTAGCCCATATCCGCTTATTAAATGGGCTATGCTTGATGTAACTTTTGGGCATGAAGTATATTAAGGGTACGGCTCGGTAAGGGCCCTACATGAGCACGAGCATGTTAAAAACACGATTGAGGTCCAATTATAAACATGATTAAAATATATAATTTAAAACTAATTTTACTAATATATTTTATATTTTTATAAATATTTTTTATAAAGAAAATTTTACTAATATATTTTATATTTGTATAAATATTTTTATAAAGAAGTTTTAAATTTCTAATAGAAATTAAAAAAGAAAAAAGATCATATAGATTCTTTGTTGTTGGTAAATTGTCAATTGTCAATTGCCAATTGTCAACTTCTTCACTGTTAATAACTATTCATGGCTTTGTCGGGATGACTAGAGACAACTCCATGTCTTGGAGATCTATAGTATAAAAAACTTGGATTGTTTGTGATGCCATAATGAAGGGATCATTCCTGTATCCCAATCTTCTAAAGTCAACCACCGTGATACCGTCATCGTCGTCCTTAACATAGTTATTGTCGGCCCACTTACACTTAAAAAGTGCTATGCGTAACTCCTATAATCAAGTTCCCAAATATCTTCAATGAAACCAAAGTAGTTCATGATCCCATATACCGGATTCTTGTCCTTGGCGGAGGCAATATGCATAGCCTCAGCGTGGAGAATCACACTGCTATTTTGCACCGGATGCTTTTCATCTCTTTCGCGAGTGTAGAAAGTGTAACCATTAATGGAATATGACAATCACCTTGTAACCACCGATGACGGTCCCCTAGCTAGGTTCTTCACCTTCTATGACATGCCTCCATCTTGTGATGTGGAGCACTTGCCATAGATGTGTGCTCTAATCCACAACCGAAAGGTCCAATTATGTGCATCTTGTGACCACTTTTCATTTCTTGCTCTTTTTGGGTATGCTTTTTTTAATTCATTCATGTGAGCCTCAATGAAAAGCTCCACTTCATTAGCATTGTGTAAGACATAAATACAAGCTTGCTCCCACTCCTCTCGATTTACTAATGAAGGATTGCCCGTAGATAGTCCCCTAGCCTCAATGTTTATAGTCTTTGGCACCCTAATTGTGCCCGAATTAGATAAGTACTTGGAGCAAAATTCAACCGATTCCTCAGCTATGTAACTTTCTACAATACATCCCTCCGGCCTATTTTGATTCTTCACATAGCCCTTTAAAACCTTTATATACCTTTTAAATGAGTACATCCATCTCAAATGCACTTGTCCACATAACTTAACTTTACGTACTAAGTGCACCGTTAAATAAATCATGATGTCAAAAAATACCAGTGGAAAATACTTTTCAAGCATGCATAAGGTTTGCACCAACTCCGATTGTAGAGAATCTAGCATAAGTGGATCAATGACATTCGAGCATATTGAATTGAAGAACGAGCACAATTTGAAAATTGCAAATCTCACATCTTTTGTTAGAATTCCCCATAAAGCAAGTGGTAGTAATTGCTACATCAACACATGACAATCGTGTGTTTTCATACCAATAAGTTTCAAATCCTTCACCGACATCAACTTTTTGAAGTTCAAAGAATACCTGTCCGACACTTTTAATGAAGCAAGTCATTCATAGAGCTTTTTCTTTTTTGCTCTAGATAACGTGTGCTTTGCCGGAGATAAGTAAGTACAGTTTCTTCTTTTTTTGAGAAACAAATTAGGCCTAATCTCCATTTCCATGAGATCCAACCAAGCTTTTTCATCATCCTCAGTCTTGCCCGGAATGTCAAGCAATGTGCCGACTATGGATTCACAAATGTTTTTCGTAATATGCATAACATCTCAGCAATGACAAACAAAAAGTGTCTTCCAGTAGGGAAGATCAAATAAGATTGATCTTTTTTTCCATGGTCCATCATTTGGCGGCTCGTCCTTACCTCGCTTTCTCTTACCAAATACTACTCTTATATCTTGTACCATTTCAAATATTTGTTTACCTGTCAAAGGCTGAGGAGGGTCTCTTTCTTCGCTGTTGCCATCAAAGGCTTTCTTTTGTTTGCGATAGCGATGGTCTCTTGGCAACCATCTTCTATGACAAAAAAAAACGATTTTCTTACCATTTTTCAACCGTTTGTGAGACGTTTTCGTTATGCAAATAGGACAACCAATAGAACTCTTTACCGAATAACTAAAAAAATTACCATATGCGAGGAAATCGTTAATTGTCCATATCAACATTGCACGGAGTGTGAACGTCTCTTTTCGGAAAGCATGTCTAACTTCAACTCCATTTTCCTACAACTTTTTTAGGTCATCAATTAACGGTGCTAAGTATACATCAATGTCATTGCTTGGTTGGTGAGGACCTAAAATCAATAAAAGCAACATTAAAAACTTCCGCTTAATGCACATCTTCGGAGAGAGATTATAGTTAACAAGTATTATGGGCCAAGTGCTATGCCGACTACTAATGTTACCATGTGGGTTCATTCTATTCGTCGATAAAGCGAAATGTATGTTTCTTCGATCCACACTAAAGTTGGGATGATCGGTTTCAAAAGTCTTCTATTGTGGTGAATCTGTCGGGTGTCTAAGTATACCATCATCCACCCGTTTGTCATGATGCCATGTCAAATTCTTGGCATGTTCTGGGTTTCTGAATAAACATCTTAAACGTGGTACCGGTGAAATGTACCATAACACTTTCTTTGGCACTCCATTCTTGCCATCTTTTGGCTCCTTTCCTTTCTTCCACCTTGCTTGTTGACAAACTGGACAATAATTCTCATCCTCATACTTATTCCTATAGAAAACACAATCATTTTCACAAGCATGAATTTTCTTATAATCCATTCCCAAAATACTCAAAGTCTTCTTAGCCTCATACATACTAGTTGGTAATTTATTAGTTTCTGGTAGAAGCCTCCCTAAAAATTCCAATAGCTTTGTGAAACTAGAATTTGACCATCCACCAGACGTTTTCAAATTCCATAATCCAACTAAAGCAGACAATTTAATGAAATTGATACACCCCTCATACACGAGTGTCTCTGCATCATTCATCATTGTCTCAAATAAATCTAGACGGTGCACAAAGTGTTCTTCTAAATCATTGACCATATCAACCATATTGTCTTGATCATCCATATTATCCTCCACAATAGCTTGCTTTTCTTTACTTAGTAAAGTTAGATTGAAATTAGACTCGCCATGAAAATGTCACATTTGATAACTACTTATAATTCCATTTCGAAATAAATGTCCTCTAACAATTGAAATTGGATGCAATCTATGGTTTCCACATTGACCACAAGGACATTGAATTTTATCACCATTGGCATGACTTTTGGCAAAATCCAAGAACTCTTCCACACCATTCACATACTCTTTAGACAATCAAAAATCCCACATCTATTTCCTATCCATTTTGCAATTCCTAAATCGAAATAATAAATAGCAAATATTCAATTAAAATTAATTTCACAATTTATATATATACCCACCTATATATATTAATTAATCATAAAACAAAAACATCACCCAGCATAAAACAAGTTACACATATTCATTATAAAACAAAGAAATCATTCCCATGATCCACAATACAAATTTCACAGAATAAACAACAACAAAAAATAACTATTTAACAATTTTGGATTAATTATACAACACAATCAACGACAATTAATCAATTTCTAACAAAAACTTAGAATTTGGGCTGAGATTAAGGAGTGTGGAGGCAGAGAGGGACGGTAGCAACTGATTCAGATGGGTCTATGTTTGTATTTAAGAAGTGAGTTTCTGAATTATGTCGGGATGTTGAGGTGGGAAAAGAGGTTTTAAGGAAACTACCACGACGGTTTTCTTAAAAAAATGATCGTCAAATGTATTTGAAGATACCACGATGATTTTTTAAAAAACCGTCGTGGTAGCTTACATATTTCATGACAGTTTTTTAAAAAACCATCGTGGTAGCTTCTCACCAATTCCACGACGGTCTTTGTTTTTGCAGGTGTAACTCGTTGCGTTTTTTTCTCCTTACCACGACGGTTTTTAGGAAACGATCGTTAAATAAAGGTTATATAATACAAAATTTCTTATAGTGTCAATAATACACTTTTTTTCTGTTACGATTTAGTGTTTTCATTTTTTTTTGTAAATTTAATATTAGGAAAAAAAAAAGACACATTAAGAGCTAAAAATACAACAAAAGCATGGATATCGATACGGGCACGAGCATTACCCAAGCACTTTATGGGCATGACCCACTAATAAATAGAGGATGGGCTAAGCTTGACGCTACAAAAATTAACTTAATCGAACCTAACACTGCACGATGAATAAATGGATAGGCCCAGGCATGACATAAGGCATGCTTGGGCCTAAATTAAATAGGCCGGGCCACGCCAGCCCATGTAACATCTCTAATTATAACATTTGCATGTTAAATAGTGTTTTTGTCTGTTAGTGTGAAAATATGTATAAATGTGTTTCTAATGTGTTTTTTTAATTAAGTATGCTTTTTGTAATTTTTAGAAGTGTTTTTGTATGTTAAATAATTACTTTGTGTAAAATTAGTGAAAATTGTTAAAATACATAATTAATTTTATTTTAAATTATGTGTGTTTTTGTGCTTCAATTTTGTTTTATGGATCATATAAGTCTTAATAAATATTTACTTATTATTAGTATTTTCAATTTTTTCTAAAATAATTACTTTCCATGGGTTTATTTGCAATCAAATTTAGAAATGAGAGTCAAAGACAAAAATTTGAGCAAAGAAAAGCTATGTCCGTAATCGTAGATGAAGTCAACGCGATACATGGCACTCTTAGAATGGCCGGTCAACAACCGTGTATACAGCCCCGTCAAAATGCCCTCAACTGCATCAACACTGAATCTGAGCACATTATATAGTTGCGCCATCTATTATCCACCGTTCGATCTCTACCACTGGTGATTGTCGCTGTTCGTCTTGTACCTCGTGTTGCTTCTTCATTAGATGCATCGGGTACATGTTAGAGTAGGGCCCACCATTATCTCAGTTCTCAGCCCTAGCTGTTCTTCTCCGTGGACAAAGCGCTGAACAAGAGAACAGTGTCAAAATGCACTGTCATTTTGTTAACTTGATGGTAGCTTTTTTAATCGTTTATCCTAGGCTAAGCCACTGTTGATGACAGGTGACTTTGCAAACCTACCCTTGAAGCCACCAAAAAAAAAAAAAAAAAAAAAAAAAGTAGGTTACCCTCCACGCAATCCTCAACATTCAATCTTTGATCCAACGGCTATGGATAACCTGTCGTTTCACATCTTGTGAATCCCTAGGCAATAGAAGAGACCTTTCCCATGTTTGTAATTTTAGCTTTTCTTTCTAATAGTTTAGTACACATATAACTTTAATTTTATTATCTGAAGCATAATGAAAAGTATATTACTTTTTTAAAAATATAGCAATAATGAAATAAATAATTAATTTATTATTCACTTATATAATTTTTGTATGTCTAATATTACTATTTTTATATATTTAGTATTTATTAAAAACATTTGAGTAATTTTTTTTAAAGAAAAGAATTACATGTTATTGTAATTTAAAATATGATTTGTGCAAAATTAACCTCTTACTTGATTTTGAAATTGTATTATAGGACAACAATTTTTCAAAACATTCTAAATAAAAACAGGGTCTACGAAATACCTTGACATTTTAGGGATATTTTAAGAATAGAAAAGTAACCTGTAAGAGCATGCTAAATGAGTCCTTAGACCATTTTGAATGCAAATGCAAATGCTAATACAATGATTGACCAAAAAGTGTGAAAAAGGAATATTGGATGGTTATTTCATTTTGTGCTTCAAGGCATAACATTATTTAAAATATTATATTTAATTTTGTCGTAACTTTTAATTGTAAAATAGTTACAATAACAATGTTATGAATTCAAAAAGCTAGAAATGGTGTAATGTTAAATAAATAGTCAATACGTCAATCAAATACCATGTAGGCACACTAATATAAATTTACATTTGACACAAGGATGTATAAAATTGACATATTTGATATGTTATTGAATTTTTTTTATTGTCATTACATAATGTTATTTAAATTCTATATCATTATATATATATATATAATGTTTAAAATTTGAACCTAGAATCTTTCTTTTCATCCACGTCACTCTTGCCAACTCGTTTAGCACCAGTTGGTACTATAACATTTTATTTTTTGTCATACATTTGAAGCTTTAAAACTTATAAAAGTCTTCCTTTTGAGCTTTTATTCAAATTAAATAATTTGGTTGTAATTAGTAAGTAAAAATGTCAACACATCAACTAATAAACAATAAATGAAAAAAATAAACATGCATTACACTTTATGTTAAATTTAACATAAAATATAACATATATGAAATTTAATATCAAACTTTTCATAACTACGCCAAACACGAAAAAACTACTCTACTAAGGTTTTTCCCTTTTCTTTCTCCTCATGTTGCTTCTGTAAAAGATCTCGAAGGGTTAGAGTCTGCCACCAGCCTTTGGCTAGTCTCTAGACTCTTGGTCTCATGAAAGCACTCATGTTTTGATGATGAGTGTGTTTTCTCTTATGGTCGTGCGTTTGGTGCTTAGGTGGGAGGAGGCTTGTCAGACTTAGGGAGCAGGTTCCTTGCATCCTATGTGGGATGGTGTTGTGCGGTGGTTGGATATCACAAAGGAGGTAGTTTGGTTGCTTGTCTCCTTATAGGCTGGTGGTTTGGTGGCACTCTAGGGTTTGTTATCCTATAGGCTATATTTTTGGTTTGAGGGGCTTCTTTGTCACAACTCGCCTTTTCAGGCTGTGATAAAACTCTTTCTTACTTACTTTGGGGCAAAAATTTAGGAAATTTTTTTTAAACTAAAATAAATAATTTACGGACAACAATTTTGGTAACTTTCAAAATACTTTCACACTCTTATATTTACATAATTATTCTTACTTTTACAACATTTTTCTGTTCAAACATTTCATTTCAAAACAACTTAAAATATACACAGCGGAAACATTTAGTAGCGGACTCTATACCCGGTCTATACACATCATTCGTCCGCCAGCTCATCATCAAGATTTATTCTGACCTTCTTGTCGGAATACCTACAGCATGAAATACTTATTGAGCTAACGCCCAATAAGTCCTATAAATCCTACATGAACAATCAAATGAATGCATGATTCAATTATGCTTTCTTATAAACCTTCCTTATCTTGATCATTTCTTATCTGTAGCTAAGGCCTAAGTGTTCATACCATTGCGCAATTTCATTTAGGTCTACGTAACACCGTGACTATATTTTATCCTTTAAACTCTCATTGATTTAGGAGTCGGTACGGCACTCTTATTAATTTCTGGTGACATATTTATCAATCCATTTAATATGGTTGTCATACCATGCATGAGGTGATAATCACATGTTATCCATGATATATAAATTCGTATGCATAGCATAGTGCACACAAGTACCTATTTTATATACACACAAGTATTCATCATTGTCCGCACAGGTACATTTACATAATATATTGTACATAACAATACATAACATGTTATACACTCAGGTATTCCAATCGTATACTCACATGTATCCATACTATACCTCTAGGTGTTCATTTCATAGCAAACACACAAGTTTACACCGTATTATATACTTCGGTGTACATACATACACATTCTATACCTATATCTTCATACCGTAGCTAGGAAAGGTACTTACTTGTTTTTGAGCACCACAAAATCAACTTCAGTCTCCTTTCTCCTAGACTCCTAGGATCCTGTTGGCCAATTACAAAACTATTAACCAATTTTGCTACGTTTCATTTCAAAACGTTCATTGCTTAATTAGTCGAGTTGTATAACTATACACAACCCTAAAAATCACTGGTTTTTTTATTTCTATCTAACTCTACCCTATCATCACTTACGAATGACGGGAATCTTTCTAATCATTTTCTTTTTCTTATTTGAGACATTTTGAAGCGATTCGGGTTATTTAGGCAAAAATGATGATTTTGTCCTCCGTGGCCCTACTGATCTACCCGAGTTCAATTCGTTATTTTAACAAAAATAGTCACATATTAACTTTAAAATAATGTCCTAGTGGCTCGTATCTCTTTATTTCACACTTATGCCCCTTTTTCATAAAACTTTACAATTTAACCCATAAACTAAAAATTTTGACAATTTTGCCTCCAGGGCTAAAATTTTTCTCTTTGAACCAAAATTTCCTATTTTTCATAAGAAACATTTTTACTTGAAGTACCATGCCTTAAATCATTTTGAAAAATGACATTTTTTTTCATTTTAACACTTTTTCACTTTTAACAAATTCTTGAAAAATCAAAAACTCACAAACAGTTAAGTTTTTCGATGAACCGTCTATTAAGCCTAACAATTTTGTCGAGATCTGCAACTTTTGTGTTTTAACTTTTTTTAAAATCTCATTGTACATGGGTGTTTTCGGTCATTTTGCAATTCTACTAAGAAAGGAATTTTTCTTTCAATTTAGTCCTTAGGGCGTTTTTGTAACAATCCATTCCAAAATTGTAAATCTACCCTCGCAGAAATAGTTTTATGCCTTAATCAAATCATCCTCATGCTCAAACCTTATTTTTGCAAAGACTAACCTCAAATTTACAAAAGTATTTTTTTTGCAAAAACTACCATTTTGCACCATAAACCAAAATTTCACAACTTAAACTTGCCATTCATCACATTTACATGAAATTTCATCAAATATATGCCCAAGAACTCACATGGGTTTAAGAGAATAAAAATCAAAACAAAATTCACACAATTTTGAAACTTTAAAACCCAAAACTTACCAAAATGGCACCCTTTTGGTTTCTAGCCTTTAAGATCCCTTTGAGCTCCCTTCTAAGCTTCCTTTTCATGCAAAAATACCATGGATTAATATTTTTCCTTCTACCCATGAAAGATCCCTTGAAAACTTGTTAAAAAGTTTGGGATTTTACCTTAAATCTTGTGAAAATCCTTGAGCTTGCTTCTAAAACTTGTTTTGGGGCTATTTTTGCAAAGTGTAAGGTTGAGAAAATTTTTTGAAAGCTCTAACCATGGCTGCCGAACTTGGAGGAAGAAGAAAGAAATGAAAATTTGTGATAACTTTGCCATAAATGCATCCTTATCCCTTTTGGTGACTCATGGTAACCCATGAGTATACCTTTAGGTGGCAACATGCTATGGGGCCACTTTTCATGACATGTCGCCTATTAGCAAACCAATGAGGGTCCACTTTGTGGGGCCTAAAATTCACATAGTGTAATTTTTCATCACGGAGTATTTTTCTTATACTATCGTGGTCAAATCAGTGTATTTTCTATCCTTAGGCTGTATAAAAATATTTAACTTACTTTTCGTTTATTTTTGGAGACCAATCATGACATTTTTCGTATCTACGTTTTAACTTAGCAGTATTCTTATACTGCTCCAGCCTCCTTTTTGCCTCAGGTTAAGGTTTGGACAACCTCTATGTCCTATTTACATTCTAATCACTCATTCGTTTATACCACAATTTTACAATTAATTGTGATATAAAATTCATTTTATGGGTATTATTTACAGATTGTTGAGTAATTAAATTCATAAAATCTGTATTTTACTATATCCAACATTGCATCACATTTGCTATAAAATTTGCAATCAATGCCGTTTATTCATATTTTATCGTAATTTTACAAAAATTATAACTTTTTTACAAAAATCACATTTTTTTAAAGTAAATTCATTAATTAAACCTAAGTAAATATTAGGTTTTATTAATGAAATTTTCTTGGTCATTACATTCTTGAGGTGGCGCCATTTTTGGCTGGTGGCGGTGGAGGGGGCAACGAGTAGTGGTGGGTGGTTATCATATATTAATGGTTTGGTTCTCCTTTATTGTATACTTTGTTCACACGCATGGTTGTGGATTTCTCTCTCCTCTATAAGTGTGTTTCAAACTGTCATTGGAATCCTCAACATTGTCGATTAGGTTGTACTTTTCCATTTAAATTTTTACGTTCTTCAAATAAAAGCATTGATGTCTCGTTATCTAGTTCTTGTTGTTTCACTTTTCAGTTGTAACAACAGAGGTGGTTGATTAGTAGCATTGTATGTGATGACTAGTTACTAGTTTTGAATCTATGCCAGGCTGTATATGCCCTTGCTAGGGTAGGTTTGATTTTGGTTGATTTGTATTATCCACCGACTATAACAAACCTTGTAACGAACCATTAAAGAGCTCTATTCTAGATGTCGAGTGGGTCATTCCCCTGTGGGTCTTGACGTCGTCTTTTGTCTTTATGCTTCATTTGATTTTTATTGGTGAATCCGATCATTGTGCCTATAAGCGATAGTGATGAGGACATCAAGGCTGCAAGGAATTTTCACGATTTGATTTAAGTTTCAGTTTGTCCGATGACGAGGGCTTGAGCTAAAAGATTTAAAGAAGAGTTGAGCAACTTGGTCTAGAAAGTTCTACAATAAGAAAAGAGTGTGTTCACTACTGAGGGTGAACAAATGTTGGTTTTACTTATCAAAGTTGATCCGAAAGGGAGCCAATAAGCCGTGCACGCACATTGAATCATTGCATGGCCAACTTCATGTCCATTCCATATACGTACACATGTAGGAGTGGTGCGCCTAGCAATGAATCAAGATTCAAGAGTCAAGATTTGAATTCTTTATAATTTTATTCTAGTTTAAGTTTTAGTTTTGCAATTTGAAATTTAGAATCTTTGTTTAGACTTTATTATAGGCGTGAATAAGAGGAAGGAATCTTGAGTTAAATTTGATTCTATCCTAGGGCTTTACTTAGGCATTTCTATCATTAAAGATAGATTAGGAATTTTACATTTAAAAATAAACCCTATGTGAATTTCAGCCATATAAGGCCATCTTTCAGATTATACAATTCAGTGTTGATGTTCATTCATATTGAAAGTTATTCTTCTTGAGTTCTTGAAGAAACTTTTCTAATCTTATCAAGGATTCCTTGTGGCATTCGATTGATTTATCAAACGGACTTTCCATACTCGTTTGTGACATCTACACCATACCAAGGTTCTTGCTTTGTTAAGCAATGGGTCGCAATTTCCATTCAACTTGAAAGGTCTTGAGGTTCGAAATTTCTAGATTTGGTGTCGGGTTTCGTCACGTTGTTGGTGTGGTTCGTATCAAATAGTGCTATGCAACTTTGTTTATACTATTTTTAGTTGAATGAAATTTCATTTCCAAAGAAAAAAATATATAATAACATCAATGCTGTATTAAAAAATAATTTTCTTACTCAAGTGTACCTTTTCATTCAATATAATTATTTTTGTAAAAACTTCGTTAATATGCAATAGAAAAGTAATTATTTCTATTAAGGTTCAGAAATTCTTCATCAATTTTAATATTAAAACCTAAGGGTTATTAGCAAGAAAGAAGGGAAAATGTTACATTTAATATATCTAGCTTTTTAGAACAAAAAAAAAAATCTTCCATTTACTATGTGATTAGGAGATGGTTATCTCTATAAATTTTGGAAATATTTCGTCGATTTTAGTTTTAAGGACTAAAACTATTGGGTGACTTTTGGTTTGATGAAATGGAATAAGAATAGGAATAGGAATAGGAATAGGAATACAATAGAATGTGAATTGGAATAGCTTGAATGATGTATTCTAATTCAATTGTTTGGTTGAGCATTGGGATTCGTATTATAATCATGATTATTAATTTGGTTTTTAACTTGAATGGAATAGAATAATAACAATTTGATAAAAATACCCATTTGTTCAATCTTTGATAATATTTAAAATGAAATTAAAATATGCTTTAAATTGATTTTTTTTGGTGTTTTTTGAAAGAGAAAGTGATTTTTTTGCTTTATACATTTTAAAGGGGTTATTTTATTTGATTTATAACTAATCCCTAAACAATTAATCTTGTTAACAAAGATAATCATAATTATATGTGAACAAATTGTATAACATATTGTATAAGTACTAATAATTACATTGAGTTGTAGTAGAGTTAATATAATTAAATATAGTTTTATATTAGAATAGTAAAATTGTCATTCAATAAAGTAAATAATAGGACATTAAAAGGGATAATTTAGGAAGACAGAATTTTAATTGATTCAATTTTAAAATGGAATGATTATTCCATTAGTTCTTTTTAGGAATGACTATTTAACCAAAATGGTTTAATAGCAATTCCATAGAAATAACTATTATTAAGTTTATTTGTCTAATCAAACATAAGAATGACTGAATTTAAGAAATTGTTATTCCATTCCCATAGTCATTCCATCAAACTAAACGTACTCTTAGAGATTAAGACAGAGTAATCTATTATGAAAAAAAAAGTTCAAAGATCAATGTTTATAGTTTAGTACTACTTAACCCTTCTTCAAATTAAAAACCTTAACGTCATTTTGAATAAAAAATTAAGTTAAATATTGAAAAAGAAATTTTGGTACTCGCTTTGGTCTTTGAAACAATGTTATTGTTTTGGAAGTACTAATAAACTCTTTATAATTCATTAATTACATCAAATAAATCTAGTAATTTTATGAATGACCAATAAATAAACAAAAACAAAAGAATAAAAAAATTAAAAAAACTAAAAGGGAAAAATAACAATAAATCAACAAATCTTGAATTTTATAGGAACTAATGACAAACATATCATGCAATAATTTTAAATTAGACGGAAACATTCACGTGGCATGCAAATATTTTAAAAATTCAAGTGGATAATTTTCCATAAAATTCAAGGTATCATACAGTGAACTTGTAATCACAAACGATAGATTTTAAAAATTATTAATTTTAAAGTTTGATAGTAGATACAAAATTACAAATATGTAATAATTGATCTGTTTGGTATTGTTTTTAAAATAGGTGAAAATATTTTTATTTTGAAAATGAGAATTTTTTGAGAAATGCGCTGAGAGTATTTTTAAAATTTTTACCTCAAAAAAATGTAAAAACATTTCTAAAAATTCTGAGAATAGAAACAAACAGGGCAAATAGGTTTAAGGAACTGTCTTAGATGGTAAGTGTTTTTTTTTCCCTACCACCATTGTACAAAATATTTTCTTGGATGATAAAAGCACCTCTATCTTGCACTAGAATTCTCCCCTAAGCTTTGGCTTACTTAATTAATAAAAGTTGAGGAACTAAGTTAACCTATAGGGATTTGGATGGGACCTTCTTCTCTTATTAGGGGACTATCTATTTCATCTGTTTTGCGGCGCTTCTATTTTAAGGTCAGTTATTTATTTTATTTTTTAAAGATTATGGTTGTCCCATTGGTGTTGTTTTGGGGCCTTTTGGTTATTTCTACTATCATGGGTTCATAGGTAAGGGTTCAATTGCGCCATTGTTGTAGAGGCTGCAAAGTCTGTTTTAGACGCCATTGTAGATGTCAATTAGGTTCATTGTCGGGCAAAAATTTTTAAAGTTGAAGTGCAGCAACTATCAGGAGATCCCTAGTCCTATACATTTGTATGGTCTAAGAGGACTGAGAATGTCGTTACTCACAATCTTAATTGGTAGGTGCTTTTGGTTGATCGTTTTAGTTTTGGGGAGAAAGGTTAGCTTGTCTCTTTCCTTGTTTTAGTTCTTCTACATCTATCATGTCATTGTTCTTATTGTTTCTTTTTTCTTTTGAAATGCATACTTATAAGAAAAGAGAGAGAAAAAAAATTAAGTAACACAATTATCGTAAAACTAATATATGAAGTACCAATAATATCAAATTCCTTCCAAACGAAAAGAAAAAGGTCAAGTTGCTATTTTTTTGCTAACATTTTTTTGGGTCTTGTATCTCACTTCAAGAATCCCCATTTATTGTTCCTTTTTTTTTTTCCTTTTTTTCTTTTATAAAGTCCCCCTTTTTTTTTTTTATATATATTTGTGAAAGTCACGATGTATTATTTTGTTTCATTGAGGGTTAATGCTCGAAATTTGAAATGAAAACTTGAAATGCATATTAAATACGCCTTTTTTAAAAAACTATATTTTTCCCTTCATGGTTGACATTGCTTATCAGGATGTCATTGAAATCACTTTTAAGATATGACGAGTATTTTGTGTTTCTATACTAAGCAATAATAAAGAAACACAGAAAATACTAAACACTTGTTTTCTAGGAGAGAGAAGAAAGAAAATAAAAAAATAAGAATAATTTTTGATCGCTTTTTTCTATTTTTACAAACTAAAAAGGAAACCTTTTAAGAATAAAAAAACATTTTTAGACAGTAATTCTACATACACCATGTGTCGTGCGCCTACGTACGCCTCTGTTTGCGATTTTAAAGTGAGATTAGAGAGCACATGTAGTCAAACCCTCCAAAAGGTTTACATATAAGAAAGTACTATCTCACTTATATGAGTGTTTAGTAAAGTACCATAAAATAATTATAAACAGTATAAATCTCTTATATGTTATAATAATAATAAAAAAAATTACTACAGTGTAAAGCTCTCACATGCTACAATAAAAATGGTTCTCATAACTGGTTCCTACCACTTTTCAAACACCATAAGACTCTATGGATTTTTGGTTGGCTATAGCATTCTTACTATTTGAACTTTGAACAATTCCAATAGTCAAGTCTCCATGTATTGCATTTTTAATAGAAAGTCTCCATGTGTTGTTTTATTTTTTATTCTATGAATACGTAATGAGATGTTTGCTTCATCGATTTGAAGTACAAACAAACAAAATCGATTTGAATCAACATCTTTTAGTTTAAATTGATGAAACATATGTCCCAAGTCTTTAAAAAACAAATGTAACTCAAAACAAAACAAAAAAAAAAAAAAAATATTTAGGAGAAAAATTACAACTTCAAAAGTTTGAACCTCATATTGTAATATATGAGAGATTTATATTATAATATATAGTTGCTTTATATTAACATATATTTACTTTATATTATAACATATAAAAGTTTTATGCTATTTGTAATTTACTTTAAAGTTTAAACCACTCTTTTAAACACTTTAAAAGTGTGTTCCATAAAAATGACTAACCCTTTTTATGATTAAACCTATTATTATAATATTTTCTTGCAAAACTTAAAAAAAAAAAAAACAATTCTATGCATAAAAAACAGCTCTAACCGTTATCACCAACAACTGTGTTGAAATATACATTTTGTTGCCTAAAGCTAGAGGTAGACATTGTCCCATATAATATATAGGAGGCTATATACACTGTAATTTATGTGCCTAAATTTGAATGTTTAAAAATGAAAAAAAAAAAAAAAAAGAGAGAATGTGGGTGTGATTACATAAAGTAAGAGAGAGACGGATTGAGAGAGACAGGCAGAGGAAGAGTAAGTATGAAAAGGTGAAAGCCGGTGCCATGCCTTGGCAGCAGTTGCGTGTGAAAAGTAGAAAATTGGTTTAAAGGCCCAAAAAAAATAAAAAGGAGAAAAAAAAAAAGAGTAAAGACAGAAATTTTCTTTCTCTAACCTCACGCGAGTTGAGCGATGCGTGACTCGCTCCCAACAGGCAGTCTAACCGTCTGAGGACAGGCAAGGTCAATGAGCGTGTATTACACGAGCATGGAGGTCGTGGGGGTTTGATGTTCTCATTATTACTTTTTTATTAATAAAAGTAATAAAAAAAAGAAAGAAAACAAACGAAATAGGGTGAGGGATAAAAAGGCAGTCAATCCTTAGTCATGAATCTCTCTCTCTCTCTCTTTTTAAATTCATCTTCTTACTCTTTCTCTCTCCTCCTAAAAAGTGAGCGTCTCTTTCTCGCTCCATTATCTCGAATGAATTGCCATAGATTAAAGAAATATTGGCGATAAAAGTGGCGAAAAAAGCAACTATAATAGAAAAACAAAGAATAAACAAATAAAAAGTTGGACACAAAAGGACAGCAGATTATTGTGCACACCAAAAAAAATAATTGAATTTATTTATTATTTTTTATTCCTTTTTCTTACAGAAATCCTTGCAAAGCTGATTTCACTCATACTACTTCAAACTCTCTCCCTACTCTATAAAAAAAGGAATTTTTCCCAGTTTTTACTCTACTTGGGTATGGGTTTTGAGTTAGTTTATTAATAATATTAAAATTGGGTTTTTTTTCCCCTTTTTCTTTTTCTGACTCTCAAGCTTTTTCGCTTTCTTTCACTGTTGGTATAAATTTTGTTGGCGGTATATCGTGGCTCTCGGATATATTTTAGTATTCATTTCACATGCCATTAACATAGATAGATAGAGATAGAAAGACAGATTTTCATTGAAAAAAGATAGAAAGAAAGAAAAAAAAGAAAAAGAAAGCAGAGAGAGAGGTGAGGTGAGAAATGAAGAGGTTCTTGTGAAGAAGGGGATCCGATCTCTCCCTTTCGCGTTGAATTCTCTCCCTCAATACAAACATACACCTGGGAGAGATAGATAGAGCTAGAGAAATCTATAAGGGAAAAAAAGGAAGAAAGAAAGATAGATCACTAAAAGCTATATAGCCATAAGTTGCTATTACTTTCTCTCCATTTTCTTTTTTGTTTGTGTTCGTCAAAAGTTAATTTTTGTGATCGGTTTCTTTTGCCCCTTTGGCCACACCCTTCTTCTTTTCTCTTCTTTTCTTTCTTCTTCTTCCGAAAATCGCGAATTTGAACGCACTTTTGTAAACCCAAGTGGGCATTTAGAAGCATTTATTTTCTCTCTGGTTCTTCTCTTCCTCAAAACTCAGATACAACACAAAACTTAGAAAAAGAAAAGGAAAAAAAAAAAAAAAAAAAACAACGAAGCAAAGGGAAAGAAGAAGAAACAGAAGAAGAAGAGACGGTTTTCAATTTCAGGAGAAAAACAAAGAATTAGAATTGTTATTATTATCAATATATCTATATATAGTATAGATATACATATAGATAGAGAGATAGAGAGAGAGAGGTGAGTTTTGATATTGGATTTGTGAAATGAGAGCGGGGCTGAGCACGATCCAGCAAACACTAACGCCGGAGGCGGCGAGCGTATTGAATCACTCGATAGCGGAGGCAGGACGCCGGAACCACGGCCAAACCACACCGCTTCACGTGGCGGCGACGCTGCTGGCGTCGCCGTCGGGTTTCCTCCGGCAGGCCTGCATAAAGTCCCACCCCAATTCCTCCCACCCTCTCCAGTGCCGAGCCCTCGAACTCTGCTTCAGTGTCGCTCTCGAGCGTCTCCCGACGGCGGCGGCTCAGAATTCGTCTTCTTCATCGGCCGAGCCGCCGATCTCCAATGCGCTGATGGCGGCGCTCAAGCGGGCACAGGCCCACCAGCGCCGCGGCTGCCCGGAGCAGCAGCAGCAGCCGCTCCTCGCCGTTAAAGTCGAGCTAGAACAGCTCATCATTTCGATCCTCGACGACCCGAGCGTGAGCCGAGTCATGCGCGAAGCCAGCTTCTCCAGCCCAGCCGTCAAGGCCACGATTGAGCAGTCCTTGACTAGCACTGCCTCCAACGCCAATTTGGCTTCGTCGTGCAATAATCCTCAGAGCTCTATACCGTTCGGATTTCGGCCCGGGTCTGCTGCCACGGTGCCGGGGCGGAATTTGTACTTGAATCCCAGGCTTCAGCAGCAACAGCAGCTGCAGAATCAGCAGGGCGGCGGTGCGCAGCTGGGGCAGACGAGGGCGGAGGAGGTGATTGATATTTTGATGCGGACGAGGAAGAGGAACCCGGTGCTTGTCGGCGATTCGGAGCCGGAGGCGGTGGTGAGGGAGATTCTGAGGAGGATTGAGGGGAAGGAAT